>JAODAL010022071.1:0-65567 GCA_025379985.1 Phyllomedusa bahiana | reverse complement strand
TTCCCATTTGTTTGTATTCCTTTTAAATTGTTTGTAAGATAATAAGGCACATTCGGTATCGGGAAATGGCACCTAAGGATGATCCAGACTTGTGCAAGTCCATAATTCTTTTCTCTGATATCTTGGCTAATTTTTTTGACAATTTCTCATCATGTTACACACAGAAGCAGTGTGTTTCTAATTAACTCAGATGTTGCCAATAACCCTTTCAAAAGCTTCAAAACATGACATCATCAAGGGGCCCCCCAAATTTGTTTAAAAGGCATAGTAACCCTAGTTATGTAAACTTTTGACTCTCAGAAAGTAAAAAATAACTTAAATAATTCTTTCTCTCCTTATTTCTGCTTGGGGCAAAAAAAAAAATTTTTGGTAATCCTAATTGACCTAAAACGTAAGGTTTATTTGATTTCATGTCAAATAAGAGAAAAACTGCATATGTGTCTTTTTATATAGTGAAAGTAAATTCTGGTTAAACAGATTTCCTGTGAAATTACACACCCCTGTATTCAATTATGCCTTGTATGTAATTACATGCCCTCTGTAGCTAGTCACATATATGCCCCCTGTAGGTAATTACGTGCCCCGTGTAGGTAAATAGCCAGTCTAATACGAAGTGGTGCAGGGGGTGTGACGACACTTCTGCATCACATCTCCTGCGCTGCTGATGTGTGTATACAGCGCTCAATGACCACTGTATATTTTATAAAAGTGATTGGAAGCGGGAGGCTAATAAACAACCCCTGTTTCTCCAGTCGAAAAAAGATGCACACATGGGGGCCCCTGTATGTAGTCGGATTATCTCCGTTTTTTTTAAGCGGCTGTGCGAGATAGCAGCTGCCCTAGGACCACATTTTATTTGGTCTAAGACTTTCTCTGTTCCCAAGCAACCAATCAGAGCGCACCTTTTCATTTTTTCAGGCTCTATTTATTGAAAGGGGAACTCTGATTGGTTGCTATGGGCAACAGAGAAAGTCTTAGACCAAGATAGTTTTCATACATGTGGTCCTAGGTGCAGCTGCTATCTCTGCACAGCCGTCTTAAAACGAACGTGTAGAGTATATGCCGACTGTCCAAACATATAAAGTCAACGGGCGGTTGGCATCATTTGGAGCCCGGGCCAAGGGGACCCACACCAAACCCCAATTTTGCAAACCAAATACGGCCTTTCATGGAAAAGGTATTGCCTAATGGCAGTGGCCTCTTGTGGCTTCATAATGAACCTTGCCAAAAGGCAGACAATTTTCAGGAACATTTCGAGGCCATATTTTAAAAAAATTAATGGGGGTTTTGGGCCCTTCACTTCCAAGTTCAACCCCAAGGGGGCTCGTTGCAAGCCCCTAAACCCGGGTACAAAAGGGCACTTTTAGATGTATTGAACCAAGGTTTGCAAGCAAAACATTGCCCAGAGCTTCACAATGCCTTTGTACACTCGCATACCTCCCAACTGTCCCGAATTGGGCGGGACTTACCGATTGAAAGGGGGTCCTGTTTCACGTTTAAATAGAAAAAGCCCCGCTTTCAGTTACCACTCTCTGAGTGGCTACCCCCCGCCTCCCCTAGAAATGCTTATTTGGCGGGCTGAGCACATAAACATTCTATGGACACACAAGCTTAAGAGTTTGAGACACTCCCTGGTTCCTGGTGCTGTTTTCCCCAACATCCTGGAAGCATTAAGCACCTCATATCCTCTCCCTGGTCTGATCAGTGCTGCCTGGTACAAAAACAACAAATACCGTGAAAAAATTAAAGGGTTGATACTTTAAAATATAACTTTTAATAATATTCTAATAAAAGCAAACGAAACTTACAAAAGGGGGAGTTCCCCCCAAAAAAGGGGGGGCCCCGCACCGGAACGCCCCTACATAGTACACAAATGTACCCTATACCCTAAAATATATAAAAAGGGGACATCCCCACAAAGACAAAGCATTACCAAAAATGAATACAAAAAATGGGGGCCAATATAAACACAATAACAAAACAAATTTACAATAAAAAAAACCGACCCTATGACAATACAGACACAAATTTCCGAGCGTTTCTCCCAAATATAAAAATTTTTATTTAAAAAATAATGTTAAATCCTCAAGGGTTGTCAAATTTTAAACAGGTTTAAAAACTGTTTTGGTGATTTTGGAGGTAATTATAAAAGTTAAGAAAAGAAAGGAACCACTTATATACCCTAAAAAAATAGAGATAAGTGCTTTCCGCTCGCTTTGGAGAGTACGTCCAAATTCGACTGCCAGCGCCACGGCGGTGCCCCCCATGCAAAAACTCCGTATTGTATGGATTTCCCCGATGGCCCTGCGGGGGCTTTAGTTGTATAAAATTTAAGCGCACCGGCGGGCGTTTTTGCGCACACTCTCGACCCGACGCCGGGAAATGCCGGGATCCCCTGCGGTGCGCAAAAGGATACCCGGGGCAGGTGGGAAAAAAAGACCCTATTCGGGGAAAAGGGGTCCACCGGCCCACTGCAATTGGCTTGCCAGAGGGTAAAGTAGCATCCCTTCCCAATTTTCTCAAAAAAACATAGTAATATCAAGATCTAATTAATACTACCAAACAGTATCAGTATTGGGGATTGCAAAAATTTTTTGAAAGTAAAAAAGAGACAAATAGATCATTTTAGCAAAAAGGAAGGGAAGAAAAAGGGAGGACAATATCACACCCCATCGAAAGAGTAAGGCCATGTTCACCGGGTTATTTGGGACGTAATTCGTCCTAATTTCGCGCCGAATTGCGCCCAAATTTCGGGTGAATCCGTCCAGTAATCGGTAATGCACGTTTTCTGGAACTATGCATTACGTCTTTCTCCCTGTCGGCGAAACGCCGAGGGGGGAGAAAAATTTACAGGTCCTTTCAGGGGTATAGCCCGCGCAATGACTGTCTATGGGGCCGGCAAATTTCCCCGGCCCCCCGGCTCGCTCCCCCGCTCCCGCCCCCACCCGGCCACACGGCATAAGTGCGGGGCGGACTTACGCCCCGCAGTTAAGCCGTGTGAACATAGCCTAATAAATATACCAGCGCTGCCAGACCTTAAGATAAACCTCGGCAAAGCAGATGTATGGACAATATGTCCATATAGTGTATTCCACATATCCGTCAGTAGCCATATAGTGTATTCTACATATCCGTCAGCAGCCAAAGAAGCAATTGATACAGGTAATAAATAAATAATCTAGGTACAATGATAGATATATAAATGAAAAGTAGTCGATTCTTAATAGTAATACAGAGGTATCAAATGAATGATGTAAATAAAAAAGAATCATTAAGGCCTTTTCGGGGCGAACTCCCCGCTTTTGTAAGTTATCGTTTGTCTTTTATTAGAATATTATTAAAAGTTATATTTTAAAGTATCTACAACCTAAGGCATTTATTCGACTGGTAGTTTGTTGTTTTTGATTGGTATTTAATGCTGGCTATCTATATCGAGGGACTTCTCCAGTCCTATATCTTTTAAGGAGATCGTAGTTTGAAATTGCTGCCTGGTACATGTAAGTGCCTGACTGTCCAGAAGTACAAAGCAGAAGTTCATCTGTCTGCAGCAGAAGACTGGCAGCCACCCTCTCTTCACTCCTGGCTCATACCCCACTCGACCCCCCCCCCCTCTCCCTCTGTCCCTCCACTTGACCCCCCCCCCCCCCCTCTCCCTGACCCTCCACTCGACACCCGCCCTCTCTCCCTGACCCTCCACTCGACCTTTCCTCCCTGACCCCTTTCCCACACACCCCTCCTTTACATACTGACCCACACACATACACTGCTTCCCTCCTTTCCACAAGGCCTACCCAGCTTTTCCACATGCTGGATGGGCTATCCAACACCCGGGAAAGCGGATTGGCACCCATTCCCCAGCTGGCACCCATCTTTCCTGGACGTCTTCTGTGACCCATGTCATCCAGCTTTCCCAGATGCCGAATAACCTATCAAGCTGGGAAAACCCAGGAAAGATGGGTGCTTGCGCTGGGTGATGGGTGCCACTCAGCTTTCCCTGGTGCTGGATAGCTCATTCAGCATCTGGGAAAGCTGGGTGAAAACCCTTCACAGCAGGCGTCCAGGAAAGCTAGGTGCTTGATGTGGGGGATGGGTGCCATTCAGCTTTCCCTGGTGCTGGATAGCTCATTCAGCATGTGGGAAAGCTGGGTGAAAACCCTCTACAGCAGATGTCCAGGAAAGCTAGGTGCTTGCTGTGGTGGATGGGTGCCACTCAGCTTCCCTGGACAACTGCTATGGGGATGTCACCGAGCTTTCTAAAGCACTGTGTAGGCTATTCAGCACCCTGGAAAGCTGGGTGACACATCCCCCACAGCAGGCACCAAGCTTTCCTGGGCGCCTGCTGTGTGGGATGTCATCCAGTTTTCCCAGCACTGAATTTGCTATTCAGCATCCTGGAAAGCTAGGTGATGCCCATTTGTAGGGTTGTTGGTTTTTTAGAGGTTTCCCCTTTGGACTACACCGGACAACGTTGCATCTATTTCTATAATAAAATGGATAACGAGGGATGTTTTGTCGGGGAGTGTTTTTTTCTGTTTGTGTGTGTTTTCTTTTCATTTTCTTCCAGTGATAGTAGTGGGAGTGTCTGACAGATGCCTCCATTGCTATCGCTGGGGCTTGGTGTCAGCCAGTGGTGGTTTTTGTCACCCCGAGGCTGACACTAACACTACAGTATTACCCCAGTACCCAAAGCACCGGGGTACTGGGAAGAGCCGGTAACCATCAGAGGCAGACCCTATAATGTGATGGTCCGCTTCTGGAGCAGCTGCAGGCTGGTATTTTTAGAATGGGAAGTTACCAGTATTGATGGTTCTTCCCATTCTGATAGTATTAGGCTGCCACTGTTGGTTTTACCTTGGTTTGTTATGGGGGGACCACACGTCGTTTTTTTTTTATGAAAATTTGTTTTTTTTGTGAGGATCTGCACACGGGCATCCACTGTAATGATTACAGGAGGTGCCCACTGTAGGATTCTCAATAGATGAATGATTTTTTTTTTTTTTATTAACTACTTGGGGTCCCCCCTGAGTTCCATAACCAGCCAAGGTAAAACCAACAGCTGCAGCCTAATACTATCAGAATGGGAAGAACCATCAATACTGGTCCCTTCCCATTCTAAGAATACCAGCCTGCAGCCGCCACAGAAGCAGACCCTCACATTAGAGGGTCTGCTTCTGATGGTTACTGGCTCTTCCTGGTACCCCTGGTGTGTTGGGTATTTGGATAATAGTGACATGGGATTAGTGTCGGCCTTGGGTAGACAAAAACTGCCGCTGGCTGACACCAAGCCCGAGCGATAGTAATAGAGGCATCTGACAAACAGCTCCATTACTATCACTGGAATAAATGGAAAAAAATAACACAAAAACAAGATAGCACTTTATTTAAATAAACTCTTCCTGACACCGGCCCTCGGGACCATTTTAGTTTATAAATAGATGCTACACTGGGCCGACGTAGTCTAACGAATACAATAGTATTAAACTCCATCCCCTGCACCCTGAAGGTCATGGCTGTGGCTGATCATCTGGGGGTGCAGGGAATGGAGAACAGGCCAGAGCCTCACCACAATCTCCGGGAGGGTTGGTCTTCTGTCTCCTCCCCAGGAGACTGTGCCTGTAAGCTTTGGCCTGTACCTCCTCTCTCACCACTGTGGCCTAGTGCCAACACAAAATACAACCCTCATCTGACACTCTATAACCCCCTGACCACTATGTATCGCCCCATATCTCCCTATTCCATCTATCACCATATGAGGAGTTTGTACAGAGGTGGGAATTGGTAGGGAGATGCTGGAAAAGTGCAGAGTCTAAGATGTTTGTGTGGTTAATTCTGCAGGGACGAGGCCGGGAGAAATCATCATGTTGATCTGGAAGGAATGGAGAATGGGAATGACTCCCAACAGAGAAGACGTCACCTGTGAGTCACTAAATTGTATTGTACTGTAATCTCTTATATGTCTGCAGAGTCTGTGTACAACTGATATCTACCCCATATGGTCACTGTATGGTGGTATATACAGTCTGCAGAGCCTGTGTACAACTGCTATCTACCCCCTATATGGTCACTCTATTTCAGAAATATTGGTAGTAATGTAATGGTTTATATTCAGGATCAGTATGGTGGTATTATTCAGTCACTATGTGGTCATGGTCTTGTGGTATTATTCAGTCACTATGTGGTGGTGATATGTGGTCATGGTGTGTTGTTATTACTCTGTCACTATGTGGTGGTGATGTTGTCATGGTGTGGCAGAATTATTTGATCTCTGTATAGCGGTATCATTGATAATATTAGTCTTGGTGTGGTCAGTAACAGTACGGTGATATTTGCTTCTTGTATTATGTGGTCACTGTACAACTATTACATAGAAGTAACATCCATAGAACATTGTCTTTACAGCTATTTGTATTGATCTCTGTATATACTGTACATTACTTTATATAAATACATATTTACAGACCCTAGTGGCGCCACTGTTGTGTTGGCTGGAGGGGCAGGGCATGATTTTGTTTGGTGGGGCGTGGTTAGAGGCGTGTCCTGGTGTGATGTCATTTGTTTATGTGTGGTTTGAGGCGTGACTTGATGTGCTGTCATTTGTTTGGGTGTGGTTAGAGGTGTGGCTGTATGTCCCTCCTTGCAATTTCCAAAAGTTGGGAGGTATGCACTCACCTTCTTGTCTGTTCATTTATAACCGTAACTAGTTAAGAGAATCCGTCTTTCTGAGGAAATGGTTCAGTAGAAGACTCAAAGGGTATGTTCACATGGCTTATTGCAGCTGTGTGTACCTGTTGCTTAAGATGTACAGTGCGCCAGCGTGTACTTCTGAAGCATTCCTACTGACATTCACTGAAAACGGCAGGTATTCATAGCCGTGTGAGCATACCCAAACACACAAAAGCAGCAGCATGGAGGACATTAGACAGTCACAGCACTATAGAGCAGTGTAGCTCAGGGTCTAGTACTCAGGTGAAATAAAACACTGACTGTACAGCCAGCACCAATTAAAGCAGCACTAAAAGCCATTCAACAATTGTGCTAGTGGAACTTTTGTAATGCATTACTGATATGCTCTATACAAGAAAAAATAAAGGAATTAAGGGCAACATGTATGCATTTTGGCGCCCAGACATCAATTTTATTGCGCAAAAGGAAAGTAGGGGGGCACGCTGGCCCTTTAAATCCCGGAGGCAGGAGTGTGCACACTGCTGAATCGGGGACTAAAACAGCTGGGCAGGATCGCAGCAAGATAATGGAACCAACGCAAGTAGAGAAGGGGGACACCAGCATATCCACAGTGCTTTGTGACATAAGGCTATCTTGCCGAGGTAGGAAACCATACACACATTGATCAAACTGCGCTCTGCTAACTGCCTTTTCTTTTCATGTATAAAGGATAGCGGTAATGCATTTTAAATACTCCACTTGTTCAATGTTTGCATAGGATTTAGTGCCAGTTATGTGTTGCTATATTTGGTGTTTGAAAATTAACTTTTTGTAGTCACAGCAGTGTGCACCAGCATCTGTGCAAATTGCAAATGGATCTGCAGGCTAACTTGTTTTTTTATGGATTAAACAGCTAGCATCATCTCTATGTGTCTCTCTGTCTCTCCTTCACCTTTCAAAGGATGCAATGAACATTAGGTGGTTTGCAGGAGATAGGGGCAGGGGAAGACAAGTCTCTTTGCCTGGTTCTGCACAGCAGGACAGGTAAATAATTTTTAATAAGCATGAATTGCAAAGTTTAATATAATAAAATTGTGAGCATTATAACCAATAAAAAGATAGTCCTGGAGAACCCCTTTAAAGTGTTTTTTTTTTCCATATACAAAGCTGTGACATGCTGCCTCAGGGAATGTGTGGTTACTTCAATGCGTTATTGGTCATTTGGGTGTAAGTGGCTGGTTGGTATTTTAATTAGTGGGGTGGAAAGTTTAATTAGAGACTGTTAAGGGTATCAGTGACACGCTCAAGCATACAAGGGCGAAGGCAACTCCCTGGGATGATATGTAACAAGATGGTGAAAAAAGGGCAGTTATTGTCTTTTTGGGGTTTTTTTGCCTCTGAACAGCCACATTACTTTTTCATCAGTTTGTTGTATTGTAACTCTTCTGTTGGATTGGATCAATTGGGCTAGCCTTTGCTCCTCATGTGCATCAATGAGCCTTATGTTCACACGGCTTAACTGCGGGGCGTAATTTCGCCCCGCAATTACGCCGTGTGGCTGGGGGCGAGGCGGGTGCGGGGGAGTGAGCGGGGGGCCGGCACTTCGCCGGCCCATAGACAGTCATTGCTAGCGGCGCGTATACGGCGCTAGAAAATGACATGTCAATTATCTCCCCCCTCGGCATATTCGCCGAGCAGGGAGAGGAGACGTAATGCATAGTTCTCTATGAGAAGTGTGCATTACCGTAGTTTCTGGGACGTAATTCAGTCCGTAATTGGCGCACTTCGGCGCGTAATTCCGGACTGCATTACGTCCCAGAATAAGCCGTGTGCACATGGCCTTAGTTGCTCAAAGCCCTATCATCAGTTTACTGGTTGACCTTCCATAGAACACTTTTGAGCACATAGAGCACTGCATTCTGCATCTCACAAGACTTGCTGTTTTGAAGATGATCTGATCCATTTGTCTAGCCATCACAATTTGACCCTTGTCAAAATTGCTGAGATCTTTATGCCTTATTTCTCCCTTTTTCAAGACATTAACGAAAAACACATCATCTGCTGCCGGATATATCTCATCCTTTGCCATGTGCTATATCTATCTATGTATCTACCTACCTATCTATCTGTCTGTCTGTCTAAATAAGAGAAAGAGCATCAAAATATTAATATTTTATCTTTTAGGATCTCACGCATCTGCAGTTTTTATACCTTTCAAACAACAAACTTGATTATGCGCCTGTCCCCCTTCCTGCCAGTCTTCGTTCACTTCATTTACAGGTATTTATTTTATTTCTGATTCAGGCTCTTTGAAGTTTTTCCACATTCAAATCATTTTTTCTTTACCATTTTCATAGATGAAGTTGATTTTAATGTGGAAAAACTTTTTCCCAAAGCATCTGATCACTGCATTCATTTTCAAGCCTGCTATGAAAAAAGTGAAAAAAATAACTGTTTAGTTGTTTTCTACGTCTCCGCTTCCTGTCTTTATTTGTTTTTAATTCTATATATGAACACTAATATTTCTATGTACTTTCTTAGATGAATCAATATAGGCTAATCCACAAGTTTGTTTTTTTTGTTGCATGCTTTGAAAAAACAACATGATTGATCTGTCAACATATACAGTACTTTTCGGACTATAAGACCATAGGATGCACCTAGGAAAACAGAAAAAAAGAATTTAAAGCAAAGAGTCTGGGCTGAAGTGTATTGTTTATTGGTATCATTTTGAGATAGATGCGACTTTTTGATAACTTTTTATTTCCATTTTTTGGGGATATGAAATGACAAAAAAAACCCAGAATTTTGGCATTTGGAATTTTTTCTTCTATGCTGTACAGCATACAGAGTAAATTATGTTATAGTTTAATAGGGCAATACAATTTACTGTATGTGTAACTTTTTTTTATTTTTTTATTTGTAAAATGGCAAAAGTGGAGTGATTTTAACTATAATATATATATTTTTTTACTTTTACAGAATGCCTTGTCCTATATACAGCAGTAGTATTGTATTGCTGTATATAGGATTTTCATTCATTCATTCATTACCTATTACACCCTGCCATAGGTGTACATACATGGCAGCTGTGGAACCTGCATGAGGCAACCGATCCCTCCTTTGCAATTACATTGTATGGGGGTGATCAGACGGAGGAGCGGTGTGCAGCTAGTTTGATCACCGCAGCGTCTAAAGTGTTAACAGCAGGGACGGAGCCGCCGCTGTACAACACTTTCTCAGGCCGACAGGAGCCTGAAGAGGAGCGATGTTGTGGGAAGCCAGCAGTGGGGTTTAACCCCTTATGTACTGCCGGTGGCTTCCTGCAACATCGCTACCCCTCACCCTCTTGGCGGCCCAAGAGATCAAATTCAGACTTTAAGAGGCACCCTCATTTTTGCCCAAAATTTTTTGGGAAAAGTGCATCTTATAGTCCAAACAATATGGTACTTATTTCCATGGGACAATTTGATGCCAAAGTGCATTATTTTGGAGTACCATATATACTCCAGTATAAACCAAGTTTTTCAGCACAAAAAAGTGCTGAAAAAGGCCTCCTCTGCTTATACTCGAATAAGCCGTCGGAGTTCAGGCGTTGCCATAGCCCAAACGCCAGCGGCGATCTCTTCAGCTGTATGCGCCTCCTCTGTGAGTGCACTGGATGTAAACTTACGTTCCAGTGCCAGTAAGGGGCTTTGTAGTGAGATCACTACATAGCCATCAGGTGTTAGCTGCTAATTGTCCCAATCGCTTAGCATGGCAGCTAGAAGTCTTGTAAACGCTTCCATCACCGCCTTATTTTTTGTTTCACTACTTCTTGCTTCAGGTAGGTTTGTAGTGAACAAGTCTATACAATGCGTTAGGCTGTATATATGATCACCCTATGGGGACTTAACGACCACCCGCTGTCTTTTGGCATCAGGCATTTCAGGTCGTTCGTCTGTAACAACATCTTTCGGGGTCACTGCAGACATTGGGTTTTGCGGCTTCCGGCACCACAGCTGCGCTGAGAACAGGTCTGTACTTCACAAACCCTGTTTCCAGCACAGCCTCCCCAGCGCTTAACCCTTTGATTAATCAGAGGGCTTTCCCCTGCTCTGTCGGTGATCGGGACTCCCAGTGACCGGACAGAGCCCGGGGAACTGCGGCACAGTCAGCCCTGGGGAACTAGAATAGCCCCAGAACTTTCTGTGTAAGAAGCCAGCAATCGGGGCAAACTGACATAGATTATAATGTATTAGCATATATGAATATGCTAATACATTACTAAGTGTAAATAAAAACTATGTTAAACAGTTATCCCTTCATGGGATTTGGAAAAAAAAGTAAAAAACATAAAAAAGTGTAGAAAAAATAAATAAAATAAATTATAACAATAAATATTTAATAAAAATAATTGTGCATACATCACCACACAACACAACACACACACACACACACACACACACACACACACACACACAAAACCTACACATATCAGGTATCTACACGACCATAACTTGTAGAATTAATCTAACAAGTTAAATGTGAATGGTGAAAAAAGAACTGTAAAAAACATTGAGAACAAATTGAAATAAATTCTTCAATAACTCATAAGTGAATTTAAGCTATTTCCCCAAAAAGTACAACTTTTCTCGAATAAAACAAGACCTCAGACAACTGCATCATTGAAAAAATAAAGTTAAGACTGTTGAAACGCAAGGAGGGAAAACTAAAAAAAAATGTGCTGGTCATTATGTACTTTGTACTTTTCAGTGTTCGGATTAAGGGGTTAATGTTAAAGTAGAAAAAAAAATTAAAAGTTCAAATCACCCTCCTTTTGCCATTTTACAAATAAAAAAAATAATAAAAGAGTTACATATACCTGGTATCGCCGAAAAAGTCTGATCTATTAAAATATAACAGAATTTATCCTGTGCACTGAACACTGTAGAAGGAAACAAACTCCAAACACCAAAATTGCAGTTTTTAAATCATTTTACGTCCCCTAAAATTGGAATAAAAGTGATCAAAAAAAGTTGCATGTATTCCAAACTGGTACCAATAAAAAGTACATTTTAGCCTGCAAAAAATGCTCCCTCACTTAAGTCTGTAAGTGTTAGTACAAAAAAGTTATTAATTTCAAAAATAGAAAATGTTTGGATTTTTTTTACGGTACTATAATGTATCGCAAACCCTACATGTTTGGTGTTGACAGAATCATATCAACCCGCAGAATACAGAAAACACATCATTTATACTAGAGATTGAACGCCTTAAAAAAAATCCCCGTAAACATGGCAGGTACATTTTTTTCACATTTTGCCCCACATGGAATTTTTTTGTGGTTTGTGGTACAGTGAATGACAGCATTATAAAGTATATCTTTTCCCGCAAAATAAAAGCCCTGATTTGTCTAGGTAGGGGAAAAATAAAAAAGTTATGGCTCTTGGAAGGCAGGGAGGGAGCGATGGACATGTCAACCAAAAATAAAGCAAGGTCCTTAAAGGGGTTTTGCCACTATGTAATGTTGACGTGGGATCCTCCAAAATGGGTATTTAATCACTTTTCTAAATATATGTGATTAAATATATTGCAGTCTGAGAGAGCTACAGGCTGCCTTACCTGCCCTTAGTTACTTAAAAGCTTCTATTAGATACGACCTGACAAGAGCTGCTGGCCATGCTTGCGCAGAGAACACTTCTTATCTGATGAAAGGGAGCTGAAGAAGCTTTCAAGGCACCGGGTAGAAATATGTTGTCTTTTGTATACAAAATCCACTATTTGTAGTTTGATTATTTGAGTGAACATTTCACACGATCCCTTATGTAGGCTCTGTGCTCTGGCTGTGTGTCTCTCCAGCTCATTGTGGCTTGTTTACATTAGCATCTTAGCAGATAAGGTATGTCCTGGAAAAACCCCTTTAAAGAGTATCTATCACCTCCACACAAACACACAAAATATAGTAGTAGATGAAATTATAAGACTTTTTTCCAATACATGTCATAAGCAATGCAGAGGACTCATGTCAGTATTACAAGGGCACATATTTTATTTTCACTTTCTTAGCAGAGTTAAGGGATTATTTCTGTTGAGACCAACTGTGCAGGAGGAGCTGAGGGCATAGCTGTTTGCACAGGATAATCTGAGTGTCTCACTACATACACTGCAGCAGGCACAGCACAATGAGGACATAGTGTGACCGGATTTACAGGCATCTACTTTACACTGCTGCTGGTGTTATATCCAGCACAGACATAGCAGCCCAGAGAAAATCAGTGTGCTCATGATGTAGACTCCCTGACTCCCCCTTGCACAATGGACTCTTCCAGCTCAGAAGCAGCACAACTGTCAACATATTGATCCATCAAGCTGTCAGGCACTGACTTGGGCTGACTTCAGAGCTGTCTTAAAGGGCCAGCACTTTTTTTTAAAACTGAATTACAGGTGAAATGTTTTGATTTTCCTAATGAAGCATATTTGAGGAAGTGTTTGTATTTTAGTCCTCTGTTACTTCATGAGGTTTCCCTGGAGGTGATAGGTACTCTTTAACGGTTAAAGTACAAAAAACAAAAACAATTTACAATATAAATATTAATTAATGACAGCTTGGATGCTTTATTGCTTTATGTTTTATGCTTTATTCAGGCTGTCTGTGACGTCACCATACCCCCGCAATGCTTTGGGGGCATTGCCGAGCATGGTGACTGACAATTGCCATAGAGACCAGACAGAGCAGGGAAAAGTGAAAAAAGGTGAATAGGTAAATAAAAATAAAGTAAAAAGCAAAAGCGAAAAATAAAATAAAAACATGTACACCACCCTTTTCCCCTTTACGCCAATCTTCCCAAAAAAGATCAGAAATAAATAATCATATTTGGAATCGCCGCATGTGTAATGACCTACCCTATAAATTTGTCATGTTAATTAACCCGCATAGTGAATGCCATTAAAAAAATCATAGAATCATAGAAACTAGCATGTCATTTATACCAAATGGTGACCACTGTTAAAAATAAAAAACCCAACCAGGATTGCTACCGTGTTTCCCCGATAGTAAGACAGCGTCTTACATTCTTTTTACCCCCAAAAGTCCCACTATGTCTTACTTTCGGGGTATGTCTTATATAGGGCAGGTATAGGGCCAGCTGTAGGCAGGTATAGGGCCAGCTGTAGGCAGGTATAGGCAGGCTGTTGACAGGTATAGGGCCAGCTGTAGACAGGTATAGGGCCAGCTGTAGGCAGGTATAAGGCAGGTATAGGGCCAGCTGTAGACAGGTATAGGGCCAGCTGTAGGCAGAAAAACACTTACCTGGCTCCCCGCTGCTCCGTCTCCCGCGCCGCGTCGCCTCTCGCTGCTCCGGCCTCCCGCGCGCTCTTCCCAGGCAACAGGCAGTGACGTCATTAGGCCGCGCACGCAGCGTGATGACACACGCTGCCTGTGCCAAGAGCTCCGGACAGCCACTACATCTTACTTTCGGGGTACGTCTTACATTAGGCGACCTCCCTAAGACACCGCTACGTCTTACTATCGCGGGTGTCTTACTATCGGGGAAACACGGTATATTTAGTTCAAAATGCCTCACAAAACATTAATAAAAAGTGATCAAAGCGTCATATGCACCCCATAAAGGTACCAATAAAAACATCAACTCATCCCTTAAAAAACAAGACCATAATCAGCTCTGTATACAGAAAATTAAAAAATGTATGGCTATCAGACTATAACAACATAAACACGCAATATTTTTTAAACACATTTCTATTGTGTAAAAGCAATAAAACATAAATAACTATATAAAATTTATATAGTTGCTATTGTTCCAACCCACATAGTAAAGTTATCATGTCATTTATACTGGATGACAAACATTGTAAATTTGAAGCCCAAAAAACAATGGCGGAAATGCTTCCCACCCCCTCCATTTTCATGGACCAATGCTAAGAAAAACTATGGGTGGTGAATCCAAAATGAGGCGATTTATTGGAGGTTTCACCTGCTCTGGTACTTTGGAGGCTTTGCAAATGAGACATGGCTCCCACCAAAATCTGCGTTCCAAAAGCCAAGTAGTGCTCCCGCCCTTGTATGCCCCGCCATGCGCCCAAACAGCAGTTTACACATACACCCACATGTGGGGTATTGCCTGACTTGGAAGAAATTAACAAAATGTATGTGCTTTCCAGGATTCCTTTTAAAAATTAAACGTTTGCAGTTAAAAGTGCAGATTTTTTGGAATAAAAAAACTTTTTATTTTTCCAGCCTAACGCTAAAAAAGGTGTGAATATGCTCACTACACCCCTGGATATATTCCTTAGTGGTTGTAGTTTCCAATATGTGTTTTTAGGGGTGTTTATTAAGTTTTAGCACCTTAAAGTGTCTGCAAACCTGAAATGGCGCCTAAATAAAATCCTCCTACTCCTCCTACTCTGAGGCATGTGCTTGAGACAAATAGCGCACTAGGGCCACATATGGGATATCTCTAAATAAATAGTAGAATCTGGGCTATCAATATTAAGTTGCATTTCCCTGGTCAAATATACCGTGTTCCTCTGAATAATGGATAAAAACAGAAAATCTGCAAAAAAAGGGAAATTTTGAAATTTCAACTCCACTTTCATTTAATTTCTGTGAAATACCTAAAGGGTTAACAAACTTCCTAAACACTGTTGTAAATACGTTGAGGGTTGTAGTTTCCTACATGGAGTCATTTATGGGGGTATCTAACATACAGGAAACCAATAAATTCCAAATTTAAGATATGAGGAAGACATGAGGAAGGAATATATTAAGAATTAAACAAAAAGGTGCAAACCTCTAAAATTAAATTTTCAATAAGTTATTTGAAATATAAACTAGACCAAGAAATTATATCCTTGGGACAACTATAACATACACATAAGTTTGTTCACAAAAATGAAAAGCATTAGGGTAGGAACATGGGGCGACATGTATGAATCTCGGTGCGTCGGAGCGCACGTTTTCGCCCGATTTCAAGTGAAAGCTGCGCCTCATGTATGTTGGCGCCCGAGGTCCACTCATACATGCGTTGTAAAGTCCACCGCGCCTCGCCAGTGTGTGAGGCACAGTGCGGGACTGCGCCTAAGATTCGCCGCCCGAGGAGGTGCGCTCATACATGCGGTGAAAAGTGTCCTGCGCCTCGCCAGTGTGTTAGGCACAGTGCGGGACTTAGGCGCAGAAGGACTGCGTATAACATGTATTCCGATTCTAGACAGGCTGGAAATGAGCGAAAAATCATTAAACATGTTAGTGAATAGCAAAAAGAGTTGTCTTTCAAATGAATGAATGAATAAAGGGAAAAATCAAAGCTGCTAAAAGCAATTAATGTAGGGGAAAAAGTGGATATTAAAATTAAAGTGAAAAATAAGATCGTAAAGAAATAAATATAAAAAATCTCGGCTCCGTGGGCAGGGGTTGCTTAAAAAAAATTTCTTTTTTATTGGGGTTAAACATTATCTGAAAAAGAGTCAAATTTCAAAAAAAAATACTTTAAAAAAAATCTTTTCAAAAAATAAATAATTTGAACATCAGGAATTGGGTTTTGAAATTGGGGAAAAAATTCGTAATTAAAATTCTATTGTTTTTCTCTTTTGGTGGCAGAAAACCGCAATAAAATTTCGAGCGACATTGACCCTTTAAGCTAGGAGTAGTATTGACCAATCAAAAAAAAAGGGGGATAGTTAAAAACAGTAAAAAAGGCAGAAAAAAAAAAGTGATTGGTTGAACTAGGGGGGGCTTGGCACCGGGGCCAATCAAGCGCGAGCTACTTTGTCCCATTGTAGCCTAGGAGGATGGGGCACTGAATCTCAGCTCCGTGCGGCATGGGTTTAGTAAACAATCTTTTATTGGGGTTTTAAAATTTTCTCTGTAAAACGAAAAACCTTCTATAAACAACATAAAAAAAATCACTAACAAGCGTTTGCCCCGTCAGGCCCACACGGGAATTGCGAAAAGAAAATTTCGGGGAAATACAGTAATTCAACATTCTTAACCCTTTTCTCTTTGGTCGGCTTTTAAAACCAGAAATCGAAAGGGAGCGACAGTGCCCCTTTTTAAAACCTATGGGAAGTATTGACCAATCAAATGAAAAGGGGGAAAACAGTTAAAATCAGAAAAAAAAGGCGAAAAAAAAAGCGATTGGTTGAGCTAGCGGGGGCTTGGGTATCCCCGGGCCCAAAAAGTGGGGGGCTCTTTGTTCCTTGTAGTCTAGGGAATCGGGGCAATGAAATCTCGGGGCTCAGCTCCGTGAGACATTGGGGTTGGATTAAAAAAATCGTTTTTATTAGGTGTAAAATATTATCTGAAAAAGAGCTAAAACCTTCCAAAAACATACATAGTACCTGGTTATCTGAACAGGCAGGTAGTTAATCAGGATGGGTGTCTCCTGGAGGGCGGTAGTGTCCAGCTATGCATAGCTAGGTGTCCCAGGTAAGGAATGAGAAGATAGGAGGGATTATACAGGGAACATGAGCTCCTCCAATTGCCTCCACCAATCAAGTAGTCATCTTGTTACAGCATACCTATCTCAATAAGTCCCCACACATAGCAGATAAATATGTGAGATACACTTCTGATTTATTACAAAAATTGGAAGGAGTAACAGCGGAGCATGATACTCTATTATGCAAAATTGATGTAGTGGCCCTTTATTCATCTTTACCACACGAGAAGGGCTTCACTGCGGTTCAATATTTTCTAGAAACCAGGGGGATACATTTTAAACAGCACAATATGTTCATTCTAGATCTTCTAAGGTTCACACTGGAGTGGAATGTTTTCATGATCACAGAATTAACACAGGCGCACAGCGATAGGGAGCCCAAGTGCTCTCACATAAGCGAATAAGATCCTGGACTGGTGGAAAAACACGATTGTCTTCAGTGATGACCCAATCCATCCATTGACAGAATTGTCATGTGGGCCAGATATATGGATGACATTTTTGTGCTGTGGTAAGGAGACCCCACTTCTTTTGAGTCATTTGTTGAGGAACTAAATATAAAAGAATTAGGACTCCACCTTCACCTTTGAAGTCCAGAAATTTTGTCTTCCCTTCCTAAACGTATTAATCTCTAAAAAGCATGACGGCACCCTTCAAAGGTTTTTCGAAAGGCTACGGCAACGAACACTGTAGCAGGTGTGCTGAATGCCGCTCACAACTGAGGTACGCGGTCACTATAGCACTTGAATCTGGCATGGATAAAACAAGCAACTTTATTATTGCAAATAATATAACAGCAGTACGGCCATAGAGGTTAAAAACCACTGGCGCTAACACGTTTCGGTCTACGCTAGCTCTTGTTCACAGCCACACAATTAAAATAACATTAGGTTTAAGAACACTTAACCCCCCAAATACCAGTAATTTTTAAATCGTCAGCCCCAATTAAAATAAAATAGCAATATAAGATATGCAGATAACATGTCTCCGTATTTATTAGTAAATATACAACAAATCCGTTTTATAATTTAAACCCACCGGAGTTCTTGTATCCAAGTTTAAGATCCAAAATGCCTCTAGTAATCTAGTTTTTTGGTCCAATCCTCCCCGGTACAGACACTCAATACATTCAATAGAAAGCTAGCTAAGTTACCCCGGTGGACTATAAAATGTATGGCTGCACGTGATACTTGTACTTGTCGATTTTTTAATACTGGTAAGATGTTTTGCTATTCTTAGCCTCAGTTTCCGGATTGTACTACCCACATACTTCTTATTGCATATTGTGAATTCTATCATATACAGTAGATTGCATGATGATTCTTACTTTAAAATACATTTATTGAGGAAAAAAACTTTTTTTTTAGGGAAACTGAAAAACTATGTCCTTCCAATTTTACAACCCCTTACGGGCTCCCCCACATTTGAAGAAACCCTTTTGTGACAGCCATGTATTTTTAGGTTTTTATACAATAAGGGCACTAGGCGAAATAATATCCCCTATTCTATTTCTTTTGGTTATACTACTCTATTATCAATAATCTTGGATGAAGTTGGATCTTGTCTTAAGATATATAAATATATATAATATATTTTTTAAATATTTATAATATATATTTTTTATTCCAGAAAGTAACAAAAAATGTGCTAAAAAAAAATTGGTTTTTACTACAAAATACAGCAAAAATTTTAAAGAGATTAGGCCCTTTTTTTCCAAATTTTTGTATTCAGATATATAATTTGGGGAAAAGGACTTAATCTCTTTAAAATTTTTGCTGTATTTAGTTGTAAATACCAACTTGTTTTTAGCAAAATTTTGTTTACTTTTTTGGAATTTTGTAATGTTGGTTTTCTTATTATAATTTTTGTTTTTAGTGTCCAGATAGGATTTTTTGATAACTTTGTTTAAATGAGATGCTCGTTTTTTCAATTTCGCAAATCCTTGTAAAGTACAAAATTTTAGGCCTAACATACCGCCCCTAAGGTATGCTGAAATAGTACTGGGAGAATGGCAACTATCTGCTTTTAAAATTGAGATCCCCGTACCTGGTTTACTATAAAGGTTAGTAATCACCTGTCCTTTCTCAATGTCACCTCTTAAATAAATATCCAGAAATGGGATGCAAATTTTATTCCAAGTACCAGTAAACCGGAGATTACATTATTTATGTTAAAAATAGTCAAAAAATGGTTGTTGAGCGCTAAATCTCGACCCAAATTATCAGGGCTTTGATTACGACCATACCAGAGGATACAATCAAGAAATGGATTTTGATCATTTTAAATTAAATTGGCTAATGAGGGGAAAGAAGTGGCCTCCATAGGGGCCCCCACTAGCTGCAGGTACCACTGATCCTGAAATTGAAAGTAATTATTTTTTAAAAAAATTTTTCAATTTTTAAAAGTATACTTTCCCTGAAAACCCCTTCCAAAGTACTAAATTGTTTAAAAAAAAAAAAGACACTCCCCTTTTACCATTTTTGAGGGAAACTAGAGTAGACAACAACGTCGAGTTCCCACGTTATTTACTTTCTTTTTTTTTCTTTTAAACTATTTTGTAAAAAGTTTTTTTCCTTTATATAACCTGGGTTTCTTTGTACTTTGGTGTAATATTTTATAGCCCTGTACTAAGTTTTCTCACTCAGTGAGTTGTTGCCCAAGATAATAGATCTTAAACCTGGTGGAAACTGATTTTTGTGAATTTTAGGAGCCCCATAAAAAGTTTGGTAGATTTTTACATATAAATGTTTTTGTTTTTCTGTTATAGCTTCTAATTTTATCCCCTCATCTAGTAATGGCAATGAACAGCCTTCTCAGAAGGGAAAGCTACCACCCGAGGGAATTCCTAAGGGTCGGTACCCCCATCCGAGAAGGAACTGTTCGGACATGCAGTTCTTTAAATCCAGCTAAGTCACGTCCTAACTAGCATGACAAAACACGTCAGAGAATACTTTAATTTGTGGTGATTATTTCTAATTGATTGTTGTTATGCGATAATTGTTGGTTATATACTTTTGGTGGTGAGTTTATTCTTAGAGTATACGTTTTTTTGTTGATTTTATTTGAAGACACTGTTTAGGGAAAATTTTTTGGGTGATCTCTATACCCCCTTATTGTATTTGACATTTTTTTGGTTTCCCCTTTTAAAAACCCTTGTTAAAACACGATTTACACTCCAGAGAAGGGACTTGGTGTTTAAGGTGCATTAGGGACTTTCTGTGCGGTGTCGCCCTTCTTGGGGCGGTACTCCCGCTAAAGGTCAGAAAAGGGTATGGTAATTATTAGAGAGAGTTAGACTCTATGGGCCACATGTATAATCCGGGGTCGGGGGCCCTTTTCCCGCCAGTTTTCCGGCGGATCTCGCCGATTTAGTCGGGGTGGGGCGCGTAAACTTCCATGAAAACCCGCCGCCCTCCCAGTGTGTTAGGGCAGTGGGGGTGAGGGAGTGCGGCGCGCCCTATGATTCGGCCCGGGAGGTAGCGCACTATAATGCGGGGAAAAGTCCGCCGCCCCCTGCCGGGTTTTTTGGGGCAGCGCGGGGACGAGGCGCGGGGGGCACTGGCCTATGATTCGTGGGCCGAGGGGTCACCATCATGGGGGGAAAAAAGTCCGCCGCCCCTCCCCATGTGTGTGGGGCACAGTGGGGGAAGGGCGCATTGAGACTTAGGCCTGTGGGGGGATGCGGCAAAAATTGTTCCATGCAGACAGGGGGAAAAAAACACCGGCAAAATCATTCCAAATGTCGGGCGGAATATGAATAAAAAATCGCCTTTCAAAAGGCGGAAAACTTTCTAAAAAGAGTGAAACTCAAAAATAAAAATACATAAAAAAAATCACTTTCCAAATATCCTAATTCAAGAATTAGGATTTTGGGAAATTGCCGGGAAATACGTATTTAATTGTGAAACGTTTCTCTTGGTGGGAAAAAAAGGCCCAAATAAATGGGAGGGGACAGTGCCCTTTTCTTACCTATGAAGGAGTATTAACCAATCAGAATAGGAGGACAAAGTCCCTTATACCCCTATGGGGAAGTTTGGCCCAACAAAATAAAAGGGGGACATTTTCAAAAAGTAAAAGACAAAAAAGAGCTGTTTGGCTGGTCCGGGGGTTGGCTACCCGGGCCAACAAGCGCGGCTACTTCTCCCTTTGTAGTCATGGAGGATCCGCCCTGAAATCTCCGCTTCGTGCCGTGCGGCATGCAGTATGGCCCCAAAAAGCATTTTTTAATGTAAACATTACAATAAAGCCTGAAACCTTCTCTAAAAATAAATCGTTAAATCCCAATAACCCCTTTGTCCGGGGCCCCGGCGAATAGGGAAAAGAAAATAGAGAGAATTGCCGGGAAATACAGTAATTAAAAAAATTTTTTAAGATTCTATTGGTGGCAAAAACCCAGCCAACAAAAAAGGGAAAAGCAAAGGGGCCCATTTAACCTAGGGAGAAGAATTGCCCAATCAAATAGGAGGGACAATGTCCCTTTAAATTACCCTTAAAGAAAAATTGACCAAATATTCCAAGGGGGACAGTTCAAAATACAGTAAAAATGCAGAAACGAGTGATTGGTTTAAGCGGCGGGGGCTCGTCCAGCTTAGCCAATCAGGCGCGAGCTACTTTCCTGAGTTTATGGGGGAAAAGAAATTCTGACCGCTCTTGTTGGGTAAATTAAAAGAGGGGCCGTTTATTGGACCAATGGGAGACGAGCGCGCTCCTAGGGTTTTCTAAACCCAAACTGAAACAAAATGTACACGGCGAAACAAATTATAGACTACAGAAGTTGCCGTGTGTATATAAAATTAATAATAAAATGGGGGGGAATGAAAAAAAAAAAATTAAATCAAAAAAATCTGTTTTATTTCTTTTTTTCGTTAGCCCAAAGGGTCAATAGTTTGGGTGCAAAAGAAAATTTAGAAAATAAAATGATTTTATTTTATTTTAATTTTTTTTTTTTCCCTTACCCCCATATTATCATTTTTTTATAACACACGGTACAAATTTTTGTAGGTTATAATTTTTATTTTGGCCAGAATTTTTTTTTTTCGATTGTTTGAAAACCCATAGGAGGTCCTGCTCTCCCATTGGTCCATTGTATTTTGAACGTCCCGCCTTTGAATATGATTGGTCGTTTTTCTCCATAGGTTTTTTGGGGGAAATTTTCCTTTTTATTTGATTGGTCAATTTCCCCCATAGGGTTTAATGGGACATTGTCGCTCCTATTCTGATTGGTGGTTTATGCCGACCAATAGAATAGCTTAAACAATTGAATTTGTTTTTCCCCGGGAATTTTCCCATTTGCAAATTTCCCTATGTAGGCCCGGGCTCGGCGACAAAAGCTTTGTTCGGTTTTTTTAAATGCTTTTTTTGTAAAGGGGTTCTGCCTTTATCTGAAATGTTTTACACTTAATAAAAATGTTTTTTGTTTTAAAAATTCATTTCCCACGCACTGAGCGCCGAGATTTCAGAGTGCCCCTCTCTCCATAACATAAGAGAGAAAATAGCTCGCCTTATTTGGGGGGATAGCCAAGACCCCCGAGCTCAAAACGAATCACTCTTTTCGGTCTTTTTCTGTATTTGAAACTGTTCCGCCTTTGATTTGATTGGTCAATAGTTTTCCCCCAGGTTTTAAAGTTTAGTGTCCTATTTTGATTGGTGGTTTAGGCCCACCAAGAAAATTGGTTTTATTTGTCATTGTATTTCCCGGCAAAATTTTCCCAAAATCCAAATTATTGATATTGCGCCGGGCGAGTTTTTTTTGGAAAATGATTTGTTTTTAAAAGTTTTTTTTTTTTTGGAGGTTTGAGCCTCTTTTCTGTAAAGTTTTTCCGCCTTTAGAAAAGGGGATTTTTTGGAAACTACTCCCTGCTGCACGGGCGGAGCGCCCAAATTTTGTTAGCGATCTTCTGTATTTCCTGCATGTTCCAAATTTTTGCTTCCTTGCCTCCCGCCGGAGCATTTTCGACCAGGGGCTGCTTTCGGAGTTGACGCCGAGATTTTGTTGCATCTTGTCGGTTTTTTATCGCTGTTCCGTTCTTGCTTCACTTGTCGGCCCGGAGGATTTTGACCCAAAATAAACCAGGTCTGATGTCGGGGCTGCCTGGGGTGCACTGCGCCGCGATTTGGGGCAGCCCATGGTACATCTCGAGTTTTGGGCGCCCGTCCGCCCCGGAACGCTGACACTGCGCCATTGCCCGCCCCTTATGCGGGGCGCAGCCAAAAGGGGGGGAACGCTGGCCAAACCTGCATCCCGCCCGACAGCAATTCGGGTGGGAGGGGGGTTTATACGCCAAAAAACAGGGGGGAAATCCCGTTCATAATGTCCCCCCTTTTTTCCCCTTCCCTACTGCTTTTTGGATTTTTGGTACTCACTTTAACATTAAAACTACTTAACAACTATAACTTTATAGTTGCCCGGGATATTTTTATTTGGTCTAATATATATTTTAAATATTTGTTAAAAGTAAAATTTTAGAGGTTTTGGACATTTTTGTTTAATATCTAACATGCAGGCCCCTCAAAGTCACATCAGAACTTGACTGGTCCCTAAAAAATGTATATTGCAAATTTTCTTGAAAATAAGAAAAATGGTTACTGAATTTCTAAGTCCCTAATGTCGTAAAAAAATACATTAAAAAAATTATTCCAATGTACAGAAAAAATATGGTAAATGCTAGTTATAAACTATATTTGAGTGGAATAACGATCTTCTTACATGCAAAAATTTTGAAGTTTAAAAAATGGTAAATTTTTTAAATTGTTCTAATTTTTTTTTTTTTTACAATAAACGGGATTGTTTGGACCAAATTTTTCAAACTTTTGTAATGGAAAACATTCTCTGAATCACTTGGATAGGTAAGTGTCAAAAAATTTATTTTACTAAAGGACACGTCAGATTTAAAAAATGGGGCTCTGTAAGGAAGGCCAAAATGGGCTGCGGCGGTAGGGGTTAAAATATAAAATAATTTCTTATGTATACTGAACATCATAGAAGAAAAAAATTTGGAATGACAAAATTGCATTTCACAACCCCTAAATTTAAGAATAAAAAGTGATCAAAAAGTCATATGGAACAAACAAAAAAAAAGGCATTTTGCTGAAAAAATGCCCCTACCAAAGGGCATTGTTGGAAGAACAAAAAGTTATTTGTTGCAGAAAATGGGGCGGGGGGCCAAAAATTTAAGGAATTCGGAATGTTTGCATTTTTTTTTATGTGCTGAAATATAATGAAATCCGTAGATATTTGGTGTTTTCGGAGTCATATCAACCTGTTAAAACAGGGGAACATTTATTTACCCCGAAAGGAATGCCATAAAAAAAAAAAACCCCCACAAACAAAGGGGCAAATAGTTTTTTTTTTTTTGTTTCCCCCCTTAGTTTTTTTTTTCAATTTCCCTTGTTTTCTAAGTACAGTCAATTACACCATTAAAAAGGTGCATCTTGTCCCACAAAATAAGAGCGCTCATATGCCTACATAGATGGAAAAATAAGAAAGTTATAGCTCTTGGAAAGTGGGGATGAAAAAAAACAAAGCCATATTATGGAAGGGTGAGGATTGAAAAAAAGGCTTTGTATACCACTTTACCTATGTGTGCTTTATATCATTATTAATACACAATTGTGTTCTAGATTTAGGACTTCATATTGTTTTTAGGATAAAGACTGCTTGCTTCAATGCATGCAAGGAATTTGACTCTTTTATTTTCCTTAACTGGATTTTTGCACATACTCAGTCCTGCTAAGGTTTCAAACACATTTATGAACAGTAATAAATAACTGCTATGGAACAAAACAGCTGCATTTTGAACATTTTTTTTAATTGTGGCGTACAGAAAAAAAAGGAAAAATGAAAGGTGTTAGCATTAACATTCCAGCAAGGTGGTACAATACCACAGATACATCCGGGAAAGCGTAAAGAACAACAGAGCCCTTTTTGCCCCATGCTATTGGCCCCCGGTTGCCCCCAAAATATCAAGTTATAGCTCCATAATGGCACCTTATTTTTCTGTACCTCTGTATTTGAAATTGGAGGCACACTGAAGTATAATTGCAACCAATAAAGTTTGTGAGTGACTTATTATGGCTCCTTACCATCTGTAACCCCTGCTTTAGACAGCAAGAGCATTTGTCTTTCCACTTTTGCCATCTTTTTGCTATTTTTTTTTATAAAAATGTAATCAACAGCTGGTTCTGCATATTATTTTACGTTCTCGGACTTTTTCTCCTATTCTTGTCTGGAAGACATTCTTGTTGTTCTAGTATTTTAGAAATGCTCATTTCAAACGGAAAATATGGAAGTATATCTGATAATGAAAAAGCCCCTTTTGCACTATACACAAAAATACACACGTAAGCTTATTTTTAGAAATTTATGTAAAACACAAATACCTCTAGTCATGGTAAAACAGGAAGCAGCACTAAAGGTTTGCCCCCCGCTGTCCTCCATCGTTACCTCTGCGCCATCATTTTGGGGGTCAAGGTTTTTCGAGAAAAAAACAATGGCTTCGGTGACGTATGCCTTTTAAAACTCTGTCCTTTAAAATGTAAAAAGCATTAAAAAATGCTTAACGCTCAAAAAAAAAATTTAAAAATAAACATTTTGGGGAATTATTTGTCTGAAAACAATCTATGTTTTAAAAACCCTAAAACTTTTTAAAAACTGCGGGATAAATTTGTTATACAGAAAAAAAAAATTTAATTTAGGGTAAAAAATCTCCCCAAAGATCTATTTATACCCAGGATTTTTTGAAAACTGGTAATCCTTAAGTCTTGGGGGAAAGGGAAGGTTTCTATTAAACGTAAAAAAGGGATTTTTTAAACGGTAAGGCAGGAAAAACTGTGGAATGTTTTCCCCAAGGGACCTTTTTCATGGTAAATTTCACAAAAAAAGTTCAGAAGAGTTGGATTTCTAGGGGCCGTTTTTGTAAAAACAAGCTTTAGGGGGAACCAGGATTCGGGGAAAAGGGTCTTTTAACCCGGGGGTTTTTTTGGATTCCCCAGTTTGGAGAAAGGAAAGGGAATTTTTTCCCTAAAATTTTTGGGGGACAATTGACTTCTACCCCCTTGGGGGTTTTTGCCTTCCTCGGGTTTAAACACTATAGAAAATGGCTGAAACTAGTTTAAATTTTTCTGTCTTTTTTCGGCCTTACAAACTATGTAACTATGTAAAAAACAACACCAGAATTGCAGGATTTTTTTTCCTACTGCACGTAAAATCGAATAAAAATGATCAAAAACCCATTTTGACATTTAAATTTTGGGGCCAATTAAAAACAATTTTGGGGATTGACGTTTTTTTTTTAAAACCCCCTCACAGATTAAAATTTGGGTTTTATGGGAAAACCCAAAAATGATGCAAATCGGGGACAGAACTACCGCCATTTACCCACAATCCAAGGGATCCAACCTGGCCTGACAGCACAGCATTCCTCAGAACACTCAGGATCTGTGTCCTGAGTATTCAGAGGTATGTCCCTGGGATTGAGGGTGAATGCCCTTGATCTCTGTGTCTGCACTGTTTATTTAACTTGGGATGCGCACACAGTCAAAACCCTTAGGCCTCGTTCACACGGCTTATTTCGCCGCGTATTTGCCGACGAATTGACGATCGTCAATCCGTCGGCAAACCAGTCAGAAACAAGTCACAGCCTATTTTCTATTGATTTCAATAGAAAATACGGCTCGTCGTTTACACGACGCGTAGTTCCGTGCCGGATTGCCGCCGCGGATTGACGACGGCAATCCGGACGGAAAAAAAATGTGCATGTCAATTATTTACTGACGGATTCACCACCTACAATGATTGTAGATGGTGAATCCGTCGGGAAATCAGTTACAAATACGTGCCACACTTAGTGGCAATTATTTGCAACTGATTTTCAACTGATTTAAGAACGTATTTACGATCGGCAATCCGATGTAAATACATTCTGAAATAAGCCATGTGAACATAGCCTTAGCAGAGCAAAGAGCCACAGCCTACCCTGATGTCTGAAACCCTTACCAGGGTAGTGTCCTCACGTAGGTGGCATGATGGCGTCACATCATCGCACCGCCTGTGCAAGGCATCACAAGGAGTAGCCAGCCTGCTGCTTATTGGGAAAATGGTAGAGGTGAGTTTATTTTTATTTTTTTTAAATAATGGTGGCACTATAGTTGTTGGAGGCCCTACCGCCTACCTACCTGGACCTACAAACTAACCTAAGAGTGGACTACCTACTTGCCTGGGGCCTAACAACCTACTTATCTGGGGCCTACCAAACGACTAACGGGGGACTACCTACCTACCTGGGGCTATGCCTGTTTACTTGTTTATCTAAGGCATTTCCTACCTGCCTACCTGGGGCCTTGCCTGCCTATCTACCTACCTGAAACCCCTGCCTACTTACCTGGAACCCCTGCATGCCTACCAACTTAGCTCATTGCCCACCTATCTACCTAGGGCACTGCCTAACTACCTACCTACTTACTTGCTGCCTTCCTACACACCTAAGGCCTTGCCTGATTATGTACCTGCCTACCTGGTGCCTTAACAACTTACCTGGAGCTTTTTCTATGTACCTACCTTGGGCCTTGCCTATTTGCATAGCTGAGTCCTTAACTTCTGTTGGCCCAACCTACCTACCTAACTACCTACAGGGGTCTTATCACAGAATGAGCAGCACATGTCTATTCATTGTTCATGCTAGGCACTTAAGAAGGCTGTCAGCCAAATGCTGATTAGTGTTTCTCTATTGTGCAGGTTTCCCCTTTGACTGCATTGAAGCAGCATTGGATCTATTTTTTTAATAAAATGGCCCCCAGGTATTATATCAGGGAGTTTTTATTTAAAGGGGATTTGCCAGGACGCAAGTTTCTTAGCTTCCTTATCAGTACAGGGAGAATGTCAACAAATCACACTGAGTCATGAAGGCTGCAGGGCTGAGAGGGAGGGGTGAGTAAGGAGTGAGGAATAAGGGAGCGTCTCAAAATTTAAGTGAAATAATAAACAGTACAACAGTGGATTCTCAATACAGCAAGACACAGCCTCATAGACTGCACTTTCTACCCGATGCCTTAAAAGCTCATTCATTTTGCCTGTTATCAGATAAGAAGTGTTTCATGCAAGTGGGGCCTGTCAGCTCCTGGGTTTTGTCTAGTGGAAGCTTTCAGGTAACTAAGAGGGATTTAGAAATGCTGTAGCTCTCAGAGTCTTCACTTTTTGTAATCACATATATTTAGAAAAGTGGTTAAATACCCATTTTGGAGGTTCCCACGTCAACATTACATGGTGGCAAAATCCATTTAAATAAAGTGTTTTTTTTTTTTTTGTTTTTTTACAGTGTTAATAATAGCCGTGTTTGACAGACACCTCTCCATTTCTAGAGCTGGGACTTGGTGTCAGCCAGTGGTGTTTTTGCCACCCCACGAAAGAGTTTAGAGGGTGTTGGCAATAATTTTGTCAAATAACTTATTGGTCTAAAAATAACCTTTGAAATACAGCTTGTGTTTTTGTCATGTAAACACATCTCCATTACAGGCAGGTTATTATTTTGGGATATTGTTCTCTGCGCAAAATAGTTACTTTTTTCACTTATAAGGTGAAACACCATTGAAATACAGCTTGTGTATTTGTCATATACACACATCTACATTAAACAGAGTTTGTTTTATTGTAAATTTTTGATAAAACAGTATGTCAGACAGAGAAGTAGCAGGCCCTTTATATGGGAGAGGCAGTGGCACAAGTGTTCAGGGAGCATGCACAGGTCACAGCACAGTATGCGCAGCAGGAGTCACTCAGCGAGGCCAGAGCTACCGGTGTCATCTAGCGGCCGTGTGTTGACCACCAAGCCAACGGTTCCTGAATGGTTAACTAGCTCATCGACTTGGTCCCAGATGACTTCTGACAACCCCAGCCAAGAGTCGTTAGGTTCGTCAGACACAACCCTTAGTGAGCATGGCCCGGGAGCAGGTCAGGGGCCCTCACCTGTCCTTAACCCGCCTCTGTCCCGTTCGTTACCTCAGCCAGAGAACTACTATGTGCTGTGGGCTCTGCACCACTATACAACGAGGACGAACTATTTGAGGACAGTGAGCAGCTACTGGGCAGCAAAGAGGTGGGGCAGACATCTGCTGCTTCTTGCAGTAGGCTGGCAAGTAGTGATAAGGAGAGTGGCATGGGAGGTTATGTTGCGAGTGGTCAGGCTCTGTACACCAAGACCGTTGAGAAGGATACCAGTGACGGGCAAACACTAATTGATGAAGATGTAGCCGATCGCACTTGGGAGTTGGGTGAAGCAAGGGCTTCATCATCATCGTCAGGAGAAGAGGGCGTTAGCTTGCGCATCAGAAAGTGGCGCAGCCAGCAAGTCGGTAGTGTGACCGGGAGTCAGCACGGTGGTACCAGTGCGAGGTTGGGAGCCAAACGGTCATGGAGTAGACCACCCGCTTTGCAGGTCACTTTCCAAGTTGGTGGTACTGCAGTCCCTCCCTTTTCAAGTGGTGGACTCTGCACCATTCAGAGAACTGAAGGCTTGTGCCGAGCCGAGGTGGAGAATCCCAAGCCATCTTTTTTTTTTTAAAAAGGCCATACCAGCCCTGCACAAATATGTAGAAAACAAGGTGGGCCAGTCCTTGAGCCTGTTGGTGTCTTCCAAATTGCACGGCAGCGCAGACGTGTGTGGGGCTGTAACTACAGTAAGGGACAGTACATGTCCTTTATGGCCCACTGGGTGAATGTGCTTCCTGCCCAGTCACCCCAGCAACTTGGACAGGAGACTCCGCTTTCTCCTCCACGTTGTCAATGTCCACATCCTCCACCACCTCAGCCTCCACTGCAGCGACAAGTCTTAGTGCTCCTGCAGCATACTGCATGTGCAGGGCACAGCGGTGTCACGCAGTTCTACACCTGGTTTGCCTTGGCGAAAGAAGTCACACAGGGGCGGAACTGCTCCGTGTCATGAAAGAGGAAATCAATTCCTGTCTTTCTCTGCGACAACTGAAATCAGAAGCATGGTGACAGACAATGGAAAGAACATGGTGTCCGCGCTGCACTGAGGAGGGCTGAGCCATGTGCCCTGCATGGCGCACGTGTTTAATCTGCTTGTCAAACGGTTGCTCAAGTCTTCGACCCTATCTGCAAGACATTATAAAATGGCCAGGAAACTTTGCATGCAATTCATCCATTCCTACACCACCACGCACACCCTACTTGAGCTGCAGTGGCAGAATGGCCTCCCCCAACATAGGCTGATATGCGACGTTTCCACCCGTTGGAATTCCAGCTTCCATATGTTGGACCGACTCTATGAACAGAGAAAGACCATTAATGATTTCTTGATGATCCAAGCGGACAGGAGTGCTCCCCTTTGTAATTTTGATGTCATCCAGTGGCAGCTCATATGTGACACCTGCCGTTTGCTCAGTCCTTTGAGGAGGTCACGTTATTTGTCAGTTGCCAGAACTATGGGATGAATAACGTCATTCGACTGCTTCTTATCCTGGAACAGATGCTGAAAAATCTGTCTGGTCAGGGGACTGGAGGCGTGACAACTAAATCTCATGGCTACATGAGTCCAGTGGGGGCTGAACTAGAGGAGGAGGACATTGGAGCAAAAGCAATGTCTGGGGAAATTAGTGTTTTTTTTCTTCCCAGGTGACAGGAGAGTAGGAGCAGCCGGAGGAGGTAAAGGGAGATGAGGAAAACGAGGCAGATGACCCAGACACACCGTGGCAGTATACAGTGGAGATAGAGGCAGGGATTCCCTCAGAGTCACTTGTGCAGATGGCCCACTTCATGCTGATCTGCCTGAGTAGTGACAGCTGAATAGTCACCACTCGGCAGAGGGATGACTTCTGGCTCTCCACCATAACAGTAAAGTGTCACAAATTTACTGTTTGTCCCAGAATACAATATCCCAATATAATAACCTGCCTGGAGATGTGTGTATGTGAGAAATACACACACTATATTTCAAAGATAACTCACCACAATAAGTGAAAAAAGTAACTCTTTGGCACAGAGAGCAATATCCCAAAATAAAAAGCGCTGGTTCAGGAACACGTGTGTATATGAAAAACACACACACTGTGTAGTTGAAAGGTATTTCACCCCAGTAACTATAAAATCGGAAGTATTTGGCACAGAGTGCAATCTAGTGCTGCTACAGAGAGATCCGTGTACATAAGACACACATGGCAGGCACACAATGTAAAATGGCTGGCCTATTTATAGGGCTGTGACATCACAAAAGCTGGCTGGCTGCTGATTGGCTGCATGTCTGCATGCCATGATATTGAGGGCGTTCCTTTCTTTCTCCCATAGTTCTTTACCCCATGTCATGCCATATGCTAGGGCCATTTTAGAAAAAAAAAGACAATTCGTTACCATGAATTGCCAGGAAATTCGGCTTCATTTACAATCGAATTTTTCCTGACGTTCGAAGCGAATTACACTTCGTCAGATTCAATTCGTTCATCCCTAATGATAACTAGACAAGGTATAACCAGCAGTTTCAAGCTAATACTATCAGGATGGAAAGGTCCATGAATATTGGATCCTTTCTATCCTAAAAATACCAGCCCACAGTTGTCCCAGAAACAGATAACCCCATTAGATGATCTGCTTATGACAGTTACCTGGCTCTTTACACTACCCCTGGTGTGTTGCTTATTGGACTAATATTCAGACAAGGTTAGTGTCAGTCTTGGCTTAACAAAAAGCACTGTTGGCTGTCACCAAGCCTCAGCGCTAGTAACTCAGAGGCATTTATCAGACACCTCTATTAGCAATAGTGGAAAAGAAAGTAAGAGAACATGCTGACACAACACAAAAAATAGTTCCTTGAAATAAATACTCCATGACATTATCCTTCATTGGCTGATATTTTTAAGTTGGGAAGGTCCATAAATATTGGCCTTTCCCACCTTAAAAATACAAGCCTGCAGCCACCCCAGAAACGGACTGTCACATTAGATGATCCCCCTTCTGACGGTAACCTGGCTTTTGCCAGGACTGGGTTATTAGTGACAGGGGGTTAGTGTCAGCCTTGTGGTGATAATAATCATAATCTTTATAAAGCGCCAAGATATTCTGCAGCACTTCACAATTTAGAGGGTATAAGTACAGACAAAAAAGACTGACATTGTATGGGAAAAAGCTACTTACAGATCAGACACAAGGTGTGAGGGCCCTGCTCACAAGAGCTTACAATCTATAAGGGTATATGGTTGAGACAAAGGTTGAGAAGTGCTTGGTTTACACAATGGTCCAGCCAAGTTTCATAAATATGAGGTAGTTTACATAGAAATTGGATGAACCTGCCACCCTGACTGTAAATCTATATACAGGTAAGTGCCTGTGAGTTCCCAAGTGTAGGGAGTGTCAGAAATGTGTGTGACTGAATTTGGGGGGGTTAGCAATTAGTGATCTTGGTAGGCCTGTCTAAAAAGATGTATTTTTAGAGCATGCTTAAAACCACGAGGGTTATGAGTGTGCCTTCATAAGGGTATATTTTCCCAAAAGGAATGGTGCGAAAGTGCAAAATTTTTGAAGATGGGTATGGGAGGTTCAGATGATTGAGGCATGTAAGCTAAGGTCTTCAGTAGAGCGCAGGGAATGAGTAGGGTGGTAGACAGAGATGAGGGAGGAGATGTAGGGGGTGCGAGTGTAAAAAGCTTTATGGATGAGAGTGTTAGTTTCTGTTGTATTCTTTATAAGGGGGAACCGTGCTTTTACTAATGCAGGGTGAGGCTCATTAGTGGCTGGAAAAAAGATGAGCCTGGTTGCTGCATTCATGAGAAAAAACACTAGGGGTTGCACTAGTATGAGCGATTCTTTGACTATGTCATCGGGCGTTTTAGTCAATTTTCGGCAATTAAAGACGATTTCCTGTGTCGAAAATAGTTATCGCCGATGACCATTAAAGTTTAGGGAGGCAAAAAACCCTTCATTTTCCACCCAAACAGGGGGGGAAAAAGCGGAATTAACCAAACATAAAGGGATATATGCTACTCTTAGGCAACCACTTAATTATAAAAGCCCAAGAAAAAAGTCACAGACCATTACTATCCCTGCTTGTCCCACGCATGCCCTTTAAAACCTGCATCCCCACAAATTAAAAAGTGCCAAAGCAGTTGTTTTAAACCATCATTTTATTTGAAATGGACATTGAATATCCCTGCCCGGAAACGCAGCATGAGCCACAACCTGCTGACCCCAGATTAAAAGTGCCAAAAAAAAAGGAGTTTTAAAACCCCCCTTTTATTTTGAACAGGCATTGACTATATTGCCCTTTACCGCAAATGACCATTAAAAAAACTGTCTAAACCCAAGATTAAAAAATCCCCGAAAAAGGAGTCTTTGAACCCCCATTTTATTAAAACTGGACATTGATTATGTCCTGTACCGAGAATGACCTTTAAACTTGTTGCCCCACAGATTAAAAAGTGCCAGAAAAAAGGGCTTTGAACCACCATTTAGTTGAACGGGACATTGACTAATCGCCTGTCCGCGTATGCCCATTAAACCTGTTGGGGACCCCCAGTTAAAAAAGTCCCGGAAAAAGGAGTCTTTGAACCACATTTTGTTGAAGGGAATATGCGTCCCTGTCCTGGGCCACACATGAGCCCCAAACCTTGACCCCCACTTTAAAAAGTCCGGGATAAAGGGGAGTCTTTAAACCAACATTTTAGTTTAAAAGGACAATGAATATACCTGCCCCTCCCCGGAACCCTCCCCTTTAAAAATGGGCAAAAAGGGGCCAAAAACTTGCCCCTGACCCCCAAAATTTTTTATTTAAAAAGTGCCCGGGCGCCAAAAAAGGTTGTTTCCTTTGGGGAAAAACCCCCAAACCCATTTTAAAAAGTAAAAAAATTCCCCCCTTTTGGGACATTGAATAAATTGGGCCCGTACCAAAACCGAAATGCCCCCCAATTTTAAAAAAAAAAAAACCCCCTTTTTTTCTAAAATTTACAATTAAAAAAAGGCCCCACAAAAAGGGGGAAAAAGGGCCCAACCCAAATTTTTTAGTTTCAACGGACATTGAATATCCCTTTCCCTGGGCCCACGGGGAGTCTAAACCTGCATGCCCCCCCAGATTTAAAAGTCCCCGCAAAAAGGGGAGTCTTTAAACCACATTTTATTTGAACGGGGACATTGATATACCTGTTGGGCCACGCAGGGGCCCCAAACCCTGCATGCCCCAGTTTTAAAAAAATAAAAATTTTGCCCCCTTTTAAAAGGAAAGGGCCCCCTTTGGGGAAACCCCAAACCCAAAAATTAAAAAGTGAAAAAATTTTAAAAAATTTTGAACCTTAATTATTCTCCCCCGGGTTCTCCCCCAGAAAAATTTTTGAAAAAAATTTTTTTAACACTTTTTTTCCCTTTGGGGAAACCCCAAAACCTGATAAATTTAAAAAGTGCCGGAAAAAAAAATTTGTTTGGGCTTTTGGGGGCCCACCATTTTAGGTTTTGGGAAAAAACGGGTTTTTTTCTTTGACTATACTGTTCCCCCCCCCTGTTTTTCCGAAAAAAGGAATTTGCCCCCTATTTTAAATACTGTTTCTGCCCCAGCAGAAAAAATTAATTTAAAAAAAAGTCCCCGGAAAAAAAAGGTCTTTAAACCAAAAACCGTTTTTTTGTTAAATTTGGGCCCCCGGTGGGGGGTTTTAAACCCAATTTTTTGAACTAAATTTTTTCTGTCCTGGGCCACAGCATAAACCCCAAACTGTTTGATCCACAGTTCAAAAAAGTGGCCTATGCTATTTTGTACATGACGTCTTTAGAATATTTTTTGGAAAACTGACAATTGTTTACAGATTTTTTTAGGGAAGTTTTATTTATAGTTTTACTTTATTTTCTTATGCTTTTTTTTTTAAAGTGGGAAACATACAACTACACCCCTCCCTGCAGTTTTAAAGGATTTTTTCCGTGTGATGTTTAAAAATTCCCCAACCCACACCCATAAGTAATAAAAATGTCAAAATCCCCCCAAAAAACCACTTCTTGTTGAGAAGATTTTTGCCCTCCGGCTTCTGAGGTTTAGCCAACAATTAAATGGTTTTTTTTTCCCCTCCAATCTTTTCTTGTTAGGGACAGCTCCCCCTGGGATAAAAAGATGCGACCCCCATGTGACTCCAGCCCAGAAAATTTTTTGCAATTTGTGCCCAGCCCTGGACCCCTTTTGACACTATTTAACCTCAAAAATCCCCTTTTTCAAAATCTGAATTTTTAGAGAAATTTGAAGCTCTCCGATCCCCCTAACGGTGAGAGCCAGTGCTCCCGTAAACATCTTTTAACAGGGAGGTCCAGCTCCCGACTTACGTGGGTGCGGTGAGGACCAGGTGTGTCTGTATCTATTAACACCAGGGTTCACAGCCGGCCCCCGGGTTACAGGGGTGCGGGGGGAAAGCCCAGGTGGCATCCGTCTCTATTAACACGGTAAAAATCCCCTTATGCCCGGCAAGAAGGAAAACAGTCGGCTAAAAGCAGAGGGAAAGGGAAGTGTGAGGAAAGACCTTCAGCCTTCCTTTACACAGTCAAGACCTGGGTAGCGTTTTTGCCCCCCCTATGAGTGCGGACCAATTGAGTTCACTTGGAAATACTGGGGGTTTAAACGCTCCTGTTCCACCCGGGTGCCCTTTTTCTTTGGATTCTTTTTTCTTTTTTACTAAACGTGCTGGGGGGAAATTTGTCTCTGTACTTTTGTTCTCTGTCCGTGCTCTCTCCATGTCCTCTGAATACCTACTTTGGGTAAATTTTCCCCTGTACCCCCCTTGTACAATTCAGAGGAATTTTTTTACCCTATTTTGTAATGAAAGTTTTTTAGTATTTAAAATTTCAGAAAAACATTTTTAAAAATAGATGGAATCCACCATGTTTTTGTTTCTTTTTTTTTAATTTGTATTAAATAGGTTGTCTCAAACAGGGATTGCACTAGTTGCAAAAAAAGTCATTTTGAAAATATGTGTCCTTAACAGTGTCCTCCTTTTCCCCTGTTTTGACAGCACCATCACCTTTGCCCCACTCTTGAAAATTGTGAAGAACAAATGTCTGTTAGAAACCACTTTTTTTAAAATAGGCCCTGAAAGTCTAGCTGCATTCAAGCAAAAATCCCCCCCAAAAAATTAAAAACATGCCCCATGACCCACTTTTGACAATTGTGAAGAACAAATGTTGTTAGAACAACATTTTTTTTATAATAGGCCCTGTGTATAGCTGCATGTACGCAAAATCCCCCCAAAATTCAAAACAGCCCCTTTAGCCATTTTGACAATTGTAAAAAACAATTGCTATTAGAAACAACTTTTTTTTAGAATAGGCCCTTTGGGTATTGCGATTTAAAGCGCATGACCCAAAAAATTTAAAAAAATGTTCTCAGCCATTTTAAAAAATTTTGTGAGGGAAAAATCCCATTAGAAGCCCCATTTTGTTCCAAAAGGACCATGATTATTGCTGTATCTCACAGAAACATGCCCCAAAAAATTATAAATAGGATTTTCTCAGCCATGTTAAAAATTTGGGGAGAAATGCCACTTAGAAGCCCCATTTTTTTTCCAAAAGGACCACGATTATTGCTGTTTTCACAGCAACATGAAAAAAAAAATTATAAAAGACTTCTCAGCCATGTTAAAAATTGTGAGGGAGAAATGCACTTAGAACCCCCCATTTCTGCCCAAAAGGGACCCGATTATTGCGTTCACAGCAACAAACCCAAAAAAAAATTATAAATGGTTTTCTCACCCATTTTAAAAAATTTTGTGAGGAGAAATGCCACTTAGAAGCCCCATTTCTTTTCCCAAAGGACCACGATTATTGCTGTTCACAGAAACATGCCCCCAAAAAAAATTATAAATAATTCTCAGCCATGTTAAAAATTGGAGGGAAATCCCATTAAAAGCCCCATTTCTTTTCCCAAAAGGAACGATTATTGCTGTTCACAGAACATCCCCCCCCAAAAAAATTAAAAATAGGATTCCAGCCACTGTTAAAAAATTGTGAGGTAAAAAATTGCCAAAAAAAACTTTGAAGGAAATTTTTTTTCAAAAACCCTTGGGTTTTTTTTTTCCCCTCAAGAAAAAACCCAGCAAAAGAATTGTTGGGGGAAGAAAATAAAAATTGCAGTAAGAAATGATATTTAAAAAACTTTTTTTAAGAGGACCTTTTTTGTTTGAAGAGGAAGTGAAGTAGCGGCAATAATCGGGGGACCTCGGAAAATTGGGCCACAACATCATCAGAGATCCAGCCTGATTCATCTTGAGAAAGTCAAAACATCCCCAAAAAATCTGGGAAAAAACCGGGTGCGTTTGTCTGTAATGACTCCTCCGTTGCTGATGGTGCTCAGTAGACGTGGCTTTGGGCAGGGCAACACCCTATGGCGTGGGGAGGAACTCGGGCCATTCGTCCTTTTGGATACCGAGAAATCTATTGGGTCCCGGAAAAACAAAAAAAAACATCGGTTTTGAGACAGAATAGCGTGCACCATGATCTTAAACTGGTCTCTGTGTTTGGATTTTTTGCCCTGATTGCGTTGGGGAGGTGGGAAATAAAGATTGCCAGAGGTTTACTATGGGCTCTGCCCCCTTGCCTGCTGCTGGCTGCTGCTGCCGCTCGCCTATGGCACTCTACTGCTGTACGCGCGATGTTGTTCCACCGGACATTTTAAGAAAGTGAATCGACGCAACGTGTCTCCCGTTATCAATTAGAAAGTTCCATTTCTGCATTTTACTCTCTATTTTGGGTGGGGGGAGGGGGAAATGCTGAGTTTTTTTTTGTACGGGGATCCAGGAGGGTGGCCACCCGTAAAAATGTTGTTCATTTTGTGGCCCTTTAATGCGGATCATGTTGGAGGGAAAAGGAGCACCAAGCACTCTGTGAGAGATGGAGCCTTGATTTCCCCAAACCTCTGGGTCGGGGGCCTAGCAAAGATTTCCTCATCTTCCCCTCCGCCTAAAATTTGCACCAACCTCTTTCCAAGGCAGGGATTTCGGTAACATCGGTGTCTAGGAATACTCCTCCTCCTCCTCCGTTCCCCCGGGACAGCTTCAAACAGCCCTGATTGCCTCAGTGATGCACCCTGGAGTGATGCGCGCCTTTGCATAGTCCCCGGACCCGAACCATGCCTAATGAAGACCGATAAAATTGAGAAATGTCGGGCCTTTTTAGGGATTCGAACGGAGAAAAGGGGTCCGGTTCCCCCCCCCCCCCCCTCCTGTGTCCGTTCCCTCCTCCTCCCTCGCTGGGGGGACCATGTTTCGAGTGTCCCAAGACGTCCAGAAAATAAGATCACCACAATTGGTCATGCTGACAAGGCATCGTCCGCACTGACTATTTTGGGGGTTCTTCAAAATGGCAAAGGGTGGGAAGCTCTTTTACCCGCCTCCCTTCGGTGGCCCCAACACCCCCAGTCCGCACCGTGCTTGTAGGCTATGTGTCCCCTTGTACTGCGTAATGGCATTGCGGTCCCCCAATCGCTGGGCGGGGGGATTGGAAATTCCGTGGTTGCCACTCAACAATGAGCGGTTTACGGGGGGCCGAGCTGACCTGCAACGCAGCCAGGGGGACGAAGCGGGGTGCGAAGGCGGAAGGCGAAAAATCAGACCTTGGCCTTTTCAGCAGGCAGTCCAGAACCCGGGTAGCGCTTTAGAAATTTCTGGAGACGAGGTTCATGACATGTTAGGGAAAGGGATTGTCCAGCCCACCGATCTTAAGGGTGGAAGCAGTTTCGCCTTATCCAACTACCTTTCCTGGCACAAGATTTTTTGTCACCCCAGCAGCGCTCGGTCTCGTTTTCGGAGAGCCTCCAAAAGCCCCCGACCTTGTGTGGACGGTCTCCAGAAGATTAATTTCAACACGGCGGTTTTCTTGGGCCCGTGAGCCACCAGAGGACCTTTGGGGGAAAAAGCTCTGCCCCCATCCCTGCGGGTTTTTAAAACGTGCGCCCGGGGAGAGCCACCCTCACCCCCGAGACATCCCCCAGCTCACCCAATGAGCTGTCACAGAGATATAGCGGCCTTAGCCGTGCTTACTAGTCCCTTTCGGTGGGAAATGGGGGTTTTCCGGACACAATGAGACAACGGCTTTTAAATTTTTTATGAAACCCCTGGCTGGCCAGGGCAGGGGGCGGCTTTTTGGCAAAGAAATGCCCCGCTCGGGTCTGGTATTGGGGGAGGCAAGGGCCCATGACGGGGGGGAACCCATCTGTGTCCACCGACGGAAAAGGAAAATTTCCAAAGGAAAAAAACCTGGCAATGCCGGGAAATTTAGGCTTTTGGTTTTGGGATGGTTTGGGGTTAAGTGTTTTTTCTGCTCCCAAACCTGGAAAACAGAAGGCGGCTGCTAGACTGGCTGTATAGGCATGCGGGCGTCAAACGGGGGAAGGAGAAGGGGTAGGATGGGTCCTTTGGGGGTGCGGTGTACTCGGGCACGGTGGGGCTGAAGCGGAAAACGATCCCTGTCAAACCTGAGAGCTGGGCAGCTGGGAACGCTTGGTGGTGGAGGGGGAGCGGAAACAGAGGGGTGTGCAGTGGTTGGGGCCCCCGGGCGGTCTGGCCTTTTTTGGCCAATTTTTCCTCCATTTCAACTCATGAAAATTTGCGATGTGACGGACATGTTGGTGGTGGTTAACCACTTAAGGTTTTTTTCCTCTACTTATGCGTTTCGGCAAAGGCGGGATATGACTCCTGGGTGAATCAGAGGCTTGCTCAAAGAAGGCCCAGGCTTGGAGGTCCCGGACCTTTTTGACGGCGATAAGCGGGGGAGCAAGGGGGTTTCCGCCCCGACCCCCAAAGACCAGATGGATTCCGCAATGTCCCGGGGATCAATCAAACACAGGTGAAATTGGTCGTCCGACATTCTCACCAGGGGTGCGGGCTACAACAAAGGGAGGCAAAGGCGTTGCCGCCCCCAACCCCGGGTTTTTGCCGATTGACCGGCTTCCTTCACCTCCTCTGATGGCATCTAACTGGGCGCAGAGCAACTAAATCTCCCCTTTTACTTTTAACAGCCTTCTGACCCCAAAACCCCATTTTGTCATCAAAAGGTCTTCAAAAATGGATTTTCCTCAGTGGTGGGTACACGAATGACATTTGGGGTGCCAGCTTTTGTTGGAGGTGCTGATGATGTGATGCGACATTTTTTGGGTGACTGGGGGGACGAGGAGGGAAGATGCTGGATTTCAGGGCCTTAACCCCTGAAGAAACAGATTGGCGACGCTGTTCGTTACTGATTCCAGGGCCCCCGACCCGGATGAAGGCTGACGGGCCTCAACGACGACGGCGGCATGCGTTTTTGTCGCCAGACGGAAGGAGCACCTTCTCTGTACCCTATCCTGTCCTACCCCCCTCTTTGCCCCTTTCCACCTAAAAATTTCCTCCATGTTCAGAAAGATAAAAATTTGAGAAGGTATGGAAGAGTTTTTGGGAAAGTCTCTTATTAAAGACTGCAAAAACACGCTTTCTAAATTCCTCAAATCAAAAAAAAATTTTTGGATTGAAATTGGGATTGAAATGCTAGGTACCTTATCAACAAAACTAGTTGATGACCAAAAGTGAAAAAAAAACCTGTTGAATTATACGGATAATAAAAAGGGAATTTTTGGCACCTATCAATTACCCGTGGTGACTACAAAATTGCTGTATTCAAAATTTAACTGCAAAGTAGCTCTATAACAAAGCTTTGGTGGGCCAAACGAAAAAAAAAAAAACCTGTCCGAAATGTATCGGAAATTTTAAAAAGGTATTTTTGGCACCCACAAATCACCTGGGTGACTACAAAAATTCCCGTATTCAAATTTTAATGCAAAGTAGTCATTTCCCCAAAAAAGTTGTCTGACCAAAAGTGAAAAAAAAAAAAAATGTCTGAAATGAAGGATAATAAACGGTTTTTTTTGGCCCCTTAAATTCACTTGGTGACTACAAAAAACTGTTTCAAATTTAACTGCAAAGGCTCTACAACAAAGCTTTTATACCAAAGGTGGAAAAAAAAATGTCTGAAAAATTTTCCCTTCAGTACACTGTGGAGATACAAAGTTGCTGGATTCAAATTTAACTGCAAGGTGGCTCTATCAACAAAGCTGGCCTGCGCCAAAGTGAAAAAAAACACGTATCTGAAATGTATACGGGATAATAAAAGGTATTTTTTGGCACCTATCAACCTGTGGTGACTACAAAATTGCTGGATTCAAATTTAACTGCAAGGTGGCTATATCAACAAAGCTGGACTGGGCAAAATTGAAAAAGAACACCTATCTGAAATGTATACTGATAATAAAAGTGGAGTTTTGCACCTAACAAATAGATCTGCAGTTACTAGAAAAATCTGTATCCTAATATAAGGCAATGCAATGTCTAAACAAAGTTTTGGCTGTACAATATCCAGTATCCTTTATAGAGCTTGTCTGTGTTCACCCGCGGGCCCCCCACCTCACTCCCCCCCGTGACTTTACAGCGGTAGATGCTCCTTTAAAATTCTCTGCCTAACTACCTAAAATCTGCAAATCTCTGATCTAACTAAGTTCTAAGGATCACAGCTAAAAATAGAGCTGTCTCTGTGAAAAAAATAGAACAATTTCGCTGAGCTGTTTGCTGAGCTGTTTGGACAGAGGCAGAGCGCACGTCCTGCTCTATTCTGTAAGCTGATTTGCTGGCCGCCAAAATGACAGGAAGCGCCGAAAATGGCGCGATATTAATAGATTATGCACAGATTTTAACCTAAATTATCGCGTGATCGACAAAATCCGATCAACGTAAATACCGTGCCGATTTCAACTTTGTCGATAATAATCGCTCAACACTAGTTGACACCAAAACCCATTGATAGCAATGAAGAGTTGTCTGTCAGATACCTCTGTCACTAACACTGGAATAAAATGGTAAAAGACACAAAACAAAGAAACCAAAGGAAGAAAAACTATTTATTTAAATAAACACTCCCAGACACCAGCCTTCATTGACCATTTTACTTATCAAATAAATGCAATGCTGTTCCAACATAGTCCAACCACTAAAGGTCATGGCTGTGACTGATCATGGCAAGGGACAGAGTACATGCCATAGTCACATCACAATCTTCGAGGGGTTGGTCCTCTATCTTCCCCCAGGAGATTGTGCCTATAAACTGTGGCTGTACCTCCTCTCTGTGACCTAGTGCCAACACAAAATACAGCCCTCACATTGACCTCCTCACAACCGCCTATCGCTCCATAGCCCCCCTTTATGCTACCTATCACCCCATGGGGTGTTTCTGCAGAGGCTGGAACAGATAGGGAGGTGCTTGAAAAATTAGGGGCGACGTGTATGAATCCCGCTGGGTCGAGGCGCTGTTTTCCGCCAGTTTCCCGGCGGAATCTGCGCCTGAATTGTGTCGGGGACGGGCCGCGCTCATACATATCATGAAAAGTCCGCCGCGACTCGCCAGTGTGTTAGGCGAAGTGCGGCGCTGCGTCTGAGATTGTCCGCCGGAGGTAGTGCGATCATACATGTGGGGAAAAGTCCGCCGCGCCTCGCCAGTGCGTGGGGCACAGTGCGGGGACATGGGCGCTGTGCGGCGCTGCGCCGAAGGTTCGCCGTCCGAGGAGGTGCACTCGTACATGTGGGGAAAAGTTCCCTGCACCTCACCAGCGTGTGTGGGGCACAGTGCGGGGACATGGGCGCAGTGCGGGACTTAGGCGCCGTGCGGGGCTGCGCCGAAAATCTGTTCCGATGCGAGACAGGCTGGAGCGGCGAGAAATCATTCCAGATGTCGGTGCGGAGTATAAATCCAAAATCGCCTTTATAAAGGCGTTCTACATTCTCAGGAAAAGAGCTGAAACATTAAAAATAAAAATTACATAAAACAAAATCACTTTCCAATATCCTAATTCAAGAATTAGGATATTGGAAATGGCCGGGAAATACAGTAATTCAAATTCTGAAACCTATTCTCATTGGTCGCCAGAAACCGGCCAATCAGAATAGGAGCGACACTGAACTATTAAAACCTATGGGGCAGGATTGACCAATCAGAATCCACGGCGGGACTGTTCAAAATACAGTAAAAATGCTAAAAACAGCTGATTGGCTGAGATAACGGGGGCTTGGCTATCTCAGCCAATCAGAATAGGAGCGACAAAGTCCCATTCTAGGCTATGGAGAAGTTTAGACCAATCAGAATACGAGCGACAAAGTCCCATTCTAGCCTATGGGGAAGTTTACACCAATCAGAATCCAGGGCGGGATAATTCAAAATACAGTAAAAATGCTGAAAAGAGCTGATTGGCTGAGCTAGCGGGGTCTCGGCTAGCTCAGCCAATCAGAGCGCAAGCTACTTCTCCCATTATACTCTATGGAGAGATGAGCGCACTCAAATCTCCGCGCTCAGCGCCGTGCGGCATGAAGTATTAATCAACAAATTATTTTTATACAGTGTAAAACATTCTCAGATAAAGACCAGAACACTTCTTGAAAAATAAAGCAGTTAAAAACCCGAACAACGCGTTCGTCGCCGAGACCGGCGCTACATAGGGAATTGCCATAGAGAGAATTGCAGGGAAAGACAGTAATTAAAATTTGTAAAGCTATTCTCATTGGTCGGCATAAACCAGCCAATCAGAATAGGAGCGACAATGTCCCATTATATCCTATGGAGGAGAATTGACCAATCAGAATAGGAGCGACAGTGGCCCATTCTATCCTATGGAGAAAAATGGACCAATCATATTCAAAGGCGGGACAGTTCAAAATACAGTAAAAAGGCAGAAACGAGCTGATTGGTTGAGCAGCGGGGGCTCGTCAGCTTACCCAAATCAGAGCGCGAGCTGCTTTCTCATAGAGTTCTATGGGGACTCGAAATTTTAAAAGGGGGCGCCGTAATTTGGACAATGGGAGAGCGAGCGATGCTCCTATGGGTTTTCTAATGCAATCTGGTATAAAAGTGTACATGGCTGAAAATCAAATTATAACACTACAGAAGTTGTGCCGATGTGTATATAAAAGGAATACTAATATGTGGCTAACGAAATAAAGATTTGAAATCAAGAAAAATCATGCTTATTTCTTTATTTTCGATGCACCCATACTATTGATCCTTGGCTAACGAAATAAAGAAATAAACATGATTTTATGGTACTTAAGCACCAGGCCTGAAAAGGCCTTAAGCCGAACGCCTAAAAAGTAGTTAATGACCAGAAATTTTTTTTTGTTTTTGCCTTCTTGCGTTTCAACAGTTGTAACTTTTTTTTTTTTTCAATGACGCAGTCGTATGAGGAAGCGATTTATTCAAGATGAGTTGTACTTTATGGGGGAATAGTTTAAGTTCACTTATAAATAATTGCAAATTTTTGTTTTCAATTTTTTATTTATTTTTTTTTTTACTTTTTTTTTTACAACATTCACATTTTACATTTATAACTTGTTAGATTAATTTCTACAGGTTATTATGGTCATGTGGATACCTAATATGTGTATGTTTTTTTTGTGTGTGTAATTTATGCACAATTATTTTTTATTAAATTTTTTTTTTTTTTATTTTTTTTTTACCGTTTTTATGGTTTTTGCTTTTTTTTTTTTTTTTTTTTTAATCCCATGAATGATAACTGGTTTTTACTTTTTTTTTTTTACACTTAGTAATATATTAGCATATTCATAAATACTAATACATTGTAATCTGTGTCACTTTGACAAAGGCAGTGATCAGGACAGCTCACAGTCTGCCCTGATTACTGGCTTGATACAAAGACAGCCATGGGGCTACTCTAGGTCCCGAGGGCTTACTGTGCAGCCATTCCCCGGGCTCTGTCAGGTCACCGGGTGTTCCGATCACCCGACAGAGCAGGGAAACCCTTTGATTGCGCTGCGGTGACGAACCGCGGCAATCAAAGGTTTAAGGCACCGGGTAGCGAAGGTTTCCCCTGCTCCCCAGTGCTCGCAGGAGCTGCGCTGGGATCATGGCTGTGTAGTACAGCCCTGCTAAACCCCTTAAGGACCCGGCGTTTTTTTTGGGTGACACGTTCGTTTTTCCCTCCTCGCCTTCTGAAAGCCATAACTTCTTTACTTTTCAACCTATATAGACACATGAGGGCTTTTATTTTGCGGGAAAAAGATGTAACTTTTAATGGTATTATTCACTATACTATAGAATATACGGGAAACCGCAAAAAAATTCCAAGTGGGACAAATTGTGAAAAAAAAATTATTTTCGCCAGTTTGCGGGGGTTTTTGCTTTACGGCGTTCAATCTTCGGTAAATTTTAAAGTGTTATCTGTATTCTTCAGGTTGTTACGCATCCGGCAATAAATAAACATGTTTGGGTTTCCGTTATGTTTTGGTTACCGTAAAAAAATTCCCCAAAAATTTTCTAATTTTTGAAAATTTGCGCCACGGCGCCATTTTGTGCGGGCCAAATAACTTTTTTGTACTAACACCTACGGACGTCAGGAGGGGGCAATTTTTTGGGGCTGAAAATGTACTTTTTATCGCTAGCAGTTTGGAATGCATGCGACTTTTTTGATCATTTTTATTCAATTTTTTGGGGTGGCGTAAAATGAAACCAAAAAAAATTTTGGCGTTTTGGAATTTTTTTTCTTCTATGGTGTTCGCGTACGGGAAAAATGATGTTATATTTTTATAGATCGGACCTTTTCGGACGCGGCGATACCAAATATGTGTAACTTTTTTTATTTTAATTGATTTTATTCGTAAAATGGGGAAAGAGGGGTGATTTGAACTTTTAAAAACTTTTTTTTTTGTACTTTAAAAACTTTATTTTTTTTTATTTTTTACTGTAACATTGAGGGGCCCCCTGTGGTACTTGACCACTAGGTGGCGCATTATTAATACAACCTAATGCATTGCATAGGCAATGCATTAGGGTGTACAAAGAAAGGCGGTTTCCCCCCCTTCCTGTCTGCGGACGGAAGTGGGCAAACCGGCCCAGGGGTAAGTGACGGGAGCCTTCCCAATGCTCCCCCCACATGCCGGTGGGTCGGGTCGGCGCAGCATAGCTGCGCTTATGCCGATCGCCGCACCGATCGGTGCGCGGGCACCGATCGGCGTTAATTCAGACGCCACGGCCATCTTTGCCGCGAGGGTTTGTGGGTAAAACAGCGCCAGCGGGCGGAGCCACCCCGGCGGCGTGTTACTGCCGGGTGTTAGCGGGAATTTGCCGCTAACAAACCCCGGCAGCTGTGCGGGGGGTCGCGGAGCGATCCCCCTGCAAAGCCCCTTAGGGGGCCCTGGGACGTACTGATACGCCCAAGGTGTTAAGGGGTGAAAGCACTGCTGCGGCGCCGGGCGCCACAAACTCTGATGTCTGCAGCGACGTCAAAAGACGTCGCTGCAGACGAACGACCTGAACCAGCCGACTGGGCGGTCGTTAAGGAGTTAATGACCAGCTTAATTTTGCAGTCTTTGCATCTATGCGTAACTTTTTATCTTTTTATCTGGGCTAAATTATGTTATATTTTAATAAATTATACTTTTACAGATGCAGAAATTATGTGTAATTTTTTTATTTTATTTTTTTGTTTGTATGGCAGAAGAGATGTGATTTTAACCTTTAATATACATATTTTTACACTTAAAAAATATATTTTTTTTTATTTATTTTTTAACTTTGAGTTCCCCTAGGGTGTTTCATTACCGGGTGGCACGATTGTATATACAGACTATTATACATACATACATACATACATACATATATATATATATATATATACATGCCTGGGGCAGGAAGTAATAAAGTGAGAAACATGGCGGTGATGAAAGCCTTCACAAGGGTTCCAGCTGCCATGTAAACCAATCGGGATCATGTAATGGGACGCCGGGGAGCCAGAGGAAGAATGGCAGACTAGTGTCTGCCGGCAGGGACTGCTGCCGGCACCGAAGCACAGACAGGGGCCGGGACAGGAGAGGAACAAGCGGGGATACTGAAGGACCCCGTCGAGACACGGGCATGGCTGCGGCATGAACCGTGACAGTTCGCCCCAAGCCCTCCCCTCCAGGTCTAACTGGTTACCCACAAGAAAACGGGTAACCACCTCCTCCGCGGTATCCCAAGAACTGTCTATAGAGGAGGTGTCCAGAGAGTCCTGGATAACTTCTTGGACCTGGGGAGCAAAAACAGAAACAGTAGGCAGGGTGAGAGGTGGGCGGGAATCAGAGATGTCTTCACCAGCCAGGAGCTCTTCTTGCGCTTGAGATTCCTCCACAAGCAGAAACGGCAGAGAAACGGGTGGGCAGGTGTTATATCTTGCCCCATTGGACAACTTCACCCATTTTCCAATCCAAGGATGGCTATGACGCTGGAACCAGGGATGACTCAACAGAACTGGAGCAGACGTACTAGGCAGGACATAGAACAAGATTTCCTCTTGGTGAGAGCTTCCATCTTGCAGAGACAGAGGCTTAGTACGGTAGCACACTGGTTCTTTCAGGATCTCCCCATTGATGGAGGAGAAACACAGCGGTTTATCCAGACAATAGACAGGCAGGCAATACGTATCTAGCAGAGAAGAACCACAGTCCCGAAGAGCAGGAACTTGAAATTTCATACCGGAATCATAACAGAGTGACCGGGGTGGTCAGATGAGGAGCGGAAGTATCTTTATTCAGGGTGACCTGCACTTTTGCTCAGTCAGATTTGTTGGATAGAGCCACCTTGAGTTTAAATTTCAATACAGGAATTTGTGTAGTCACCCACAGGTGAATGATAGTGCCAAAAATACCTTTTATTATCCGTATACTTTTCAGATACGTGTTTTTTTTGCACTTTTGCCCAGTTCCAGATTTGTTGATAGAGCCACATTGCAGTTTAAATTTCAATACAGCATTTTGTTTTTGATTTGAGGGATTTGTGAATAGCTGTGATTTTGCCGTCTTTTAATAAGGGATGTTCCAAAACTCTTCCATACACCTCTCAAATTTTATCTTATGAAACATGGAGCGAAATGCACAGGGTGGTAAGCGAGCAAAGAAGGGGTAGGACATGGAGGTAGAGTACGAGAGATGGTGCTCCTTCCAGTGTGGGACAACACGCAAGCCAGTGGATTGGCGGTTGCAGGACCATCAGGCCTGTCATCGCTGGGTCCTGGGCCTTGTGATCTCAGTAACGAACAGCGTCGCCAGTCTGTTCTTCAGTTGGTTAATGCAAACATGCATCAGCCAGTCTTACCTCCTCGTCCTCCCAGTCACGGCCCACAAATGTCGTCATCTGCATCATCAGCCATCCGTCCAACACTTGAAGCGAAAGGCAGCCCAAATGTTCAACTCGTGTTACCCACCACTGAGGATAATCCATTTTTGAAGACTCTTGTTGACAAATGCGGGTTGGGGCAGAAGGCATGTTAAAAGATAAAGGGCCAAAGAGGATGATATTCTCTTCTCTGACGCCCAGTTACTGATGCCATCAGAGGGAGGATAAGGAAGCGGTCAATCGGCAAATCCCGGGCGGTCCCCCCCTCGCGCAACGCTTGCTGTCCCTCTTGCTTGTAGCCCCGTTAGCTCCTGGATGCTGAATGTCAGGACGTCGAAGTCACCTGTGTTGATGATGATGACGGACATTGCGGATCATCGTGGTATTTTCCGCAGAATTTAGCTTGCAGAGCGCTTCATCACTGGACGAGGAGTAAGACGATGGGGTAGTGTCAATACGGGTCCCGGCCTCAAAAGGGATGAGGGGCAGTCAACAGAAGTCCGCTGATATGATTCCGCAGCCACGGTCAGACGGACAAACCACGCTCCTCGCTTATCGCCATCAAAAAGGGTCCAGGACCTCTAAGCCTGGGCCTTTTTGAGCAAGGCCTCGATTCACCCAGCGATGTCATATCGATGCCTTTGTCGTAAACGCATAAGTACGAGGCAAGAATTTAGGTGTTTAACCACCACCAACATGTCTAGTCACATGCAGCGTATGCATGAGTTGAAATGGAGGCAACATTGGCAAAAAGGCCAGACGAGCGGTGCTTCAACCACTGTAACACCCTTCTGTCCCCACGCCTCCCACCTCCTCCGCCACCACCAAGCGTTCCTCACCTGCCCATGTATCTCAGAGTCATTTGATCAGGGATCAGCCTCCGCTTCAGCCTACACCGTTGCCGTGTACCCAGCACACCAGAGGGACCCATCCTACCCCTTCTCCTCCCGCCAAGTTTGTTGACACTGCAAGACGTACAGCGGCACAGTCTAGCAGCCAGCATTCTGTCTTCCAGGTTTGGGAGCAGAAGAACACTTTAAAAAAAACCACCCATACCATCCCAAAGCCAAAAGCCTGAATGTCGGCATTGCCAGGATTTTGGCCTTGGAAATTTTGCTTTCCGTCTGGTGGACACAGTGGGGTTCCGCCACTTCATGGCCCTTCCCTTGCCCCCATATACCAGATGGACAACAGCATTTCTTTGCCAGAAAAGCCGTTCCCTGCACTGGCACAGCAAGTGTCATCTAAAATTTCAGGCATTGTCTGCATCTTGTTGTCCGGAAAAGGTTCCATCTTAACCACGGCACATGGACTAGCTAAGCACGCCAGACCGCTATATTCTCTGTGACAGCTCACTGGGTGTGCTGGGTGGATGTCTCTGGGGGTGACGGTGCTCTCAGGCCGGCACACGCTCTTCCAAACCGCAGGGGATGGTGAGGGCTCTTTCCCCCAAGGTCCTCTTGGTGGCATCACGGGCCACAGATGAAACCAAGGCAGTGTTGAAATTAATCTGTCTTGGAGGACCATCCACACACGGTCAGGGAAGCTGTGGACGGCTCTCCGCAACAGACCGAGCGCTGGATGGGTGACAAGAAATTGTGCCAGGCAAAGGTGTGTGCGATATCGGTCGAAATCTTTTCTGGCGCCCCTTAAGATCGTAGGCTGGAGCAAATCCTTTGCCTGGCACATGTCATGAACCTCGTCGTCCAGAAAATTTCTAAAGCGCTACCCGGGGTCTGGTCTGCTGCTGAGAAAGGCTCCGACGGTCGGAGTTCGCACTTCCGGCGTTCGACACCCTGCTTCGTCCTGCCTGGCCTGCGTTGCAGAGTCAGCTCGGCCTCCCCGTCAACCGTCTTCAATGTTGATCGTGGAAACACGGATGGGAAAATTCCACCCATCCAACATGCACTTCAGCGATTGTGGGAGAGCACAATGCCTCTTTTACGCAGTACGAGTGACACATGGAGCATGACAAGCTGCGGTGCGGACCCAGGGGGTTGAGCCACCGAGAGTGGAGCAGGTGGAAAGAGCCTCTGCACCATCCTTGCCAGTTTGAAGAAGCCACCAAATTGGTCAGTGCGGACGGATGGCCCTTGTCAGCATGACCCATTTGGTGATCTTAGTGCTCGGAACGATTGTTGGACACTCTGAAAAAACAGTCACACCAGCGAGGAGGAGGGACGGAAACAGATGCGGACACGAGCAATTTCTATCCGTCGATTCCAAGGCCCGGACAGTTTCTCAATTTTATCGGTCTTCCTTAGGCAGTGGTTCGGGGTACAGGGCTAGTGCAAGGCGCGGCCGCACTCTAAGGTGCATCATCTGAGGCAAGTCGAGGCTGTGTTGAAGCTTGGCGGAGGAGGAGGTATTCTAGACACCAGACTGTTACCGACGTCCCTGCCCTTGGAAGAGGTTGGCGAGGAATTTGTGGCGGAGGAGAAGATAGGAAGATGAGTTTGCTAGTGCCCATCGACACAGAGGCTTGGGAAATCATGGCTCCCATATCTACATGAGTGGCTTGGATGCTCCATTTCACTCTACATGATCCTCGCATTAAGGCCATCATATCTCTGTACTTTTCAATGGTAATGGTGGGGACAATACAGAATGGTGACACGGAGTAATTTTATTATTAAGATGATGGGAAAAGGACCACACCACACTAACTCCGTCGAGTTAACAATGCCTGTTTATTCGGTAAGACCTCATGAATGTGTCCGTAGATCATACGGGGGTCATTCTGATTTGAACACAATTATCAGGCCTGAGCATGCAAACCCCGTTACTGCAATTATTGTCACGGTGGAAAACACCTTGAGGATAGCAGTATATTGACAGCAGGTGCTGGGGTAAATAGTAATCATATGAATTAAGTATTGCGGCAATTGATGGATAAACCCCACACCAACCAAAATCACCCAACTACACTCCATGTTGAGACAGTTGAATAATGGGAGGAAGTAATAGAAATTTAGGCCAATATGAGGAAGTGCTCGACCAACCCCTCAACATAACGCAAGTCGCATCGGGCCAGGAAAGAGGCAACTATTTTCAAATCACTAGTGAGATCGCCATGCCTGTCTTGATATGAGATGCAACGGTCTCAATCAATGCGTACACAACTGAAATCATCACACATAATGTCTTCACTTGGATGTAACGTGAAGGAGTACACTTTGATCGGTCTGGTGTTATCCTACAACTGTGAATCCAATTGGCCCAAAGATCGCATCGCAACGACATAGAGGGGTCCTGGAAAACATGCCCAGCATGCCATAACCGCGTATCAATGAATCATGAACGCGGACCCAACTTCAGCCACAGCTGAGAAGGAGTCATTACAGACAAACAACAGCAATGCACGGCTTATCCACAGATAAATGCTGGATGTTTCGCTCCAATATTCATATCAATGACTGTATCTGGCAATGGATAGATCGGGGTTGGTCGGTTGGGAACAATCTGGATGAAACGGCGAGTCCACACGCGGCCTAAATGGAAGACGGATTTTATGTATGGCGGAAGAGGGTTTTTTAGCGGGGTGAGGCCGTTTTGGTGCATGGGTAGGTAGAGAATTCGGGGCGAACGGAGAGCGGGACCTCCCATTTCCAGGGCCAGGCTTTGAGGGCGGGGAGACGGGCGTCTGGTGTTATGGCGGGCAATGTATGCTAGGAAGGGATAGGGGTCTTTCACCGTTTTACTTCATGGTCGATATTTTGTGCTCCGGAGTTCGGGGGAGCCCATCAGCCCCCGAACTTGATCAATTATGAGTCGGGCGGTGGTATGTAAGGAGGGGGTCAAGTTGGATATGAACGTAGTTGGGTGGGGAAAGGTGAGTTATCGTCCTAACTTCGTGGGGCCATGCAGTAGTGGAAAATTGACGAAACACAATGCATACACTTTTTCTATTTGTGGTCATCAATATGATGTTAGTATTGTGTGGGTGTAAGGGGTCTTGGGGTTAATTGGTTGCCTGGTGAATAAGATTAAGCTATCTAGCTATGGTGAAAGCGTTGGTTATATAATGTTTATCGACGGGTACGGAACCAGAATTGGTGAGATGGCGGGACAAAGAATTTGGTGCAATTTTATAATGGAGACGACATTAGATTAGTAGAGATTGTTTTATTAATTTTTGGGGTCATGCTGATTGATTATGCAAATGGCTATTTCTCTGTACGGGGATAAAGTCTGAGAGAAATTTTTTATAGATGTATGGCGGGGAGTAATATCGTTACTGGGGGGTCTGCAAAATTTTGTCTACAAGTGGCCTACATTGAGTGTCCATGATTCTGAATCTGAAGGGGGGCGGGAAAGGGGGAAGGCGGTCAATGGAACTGAGCTGTAGTATGGGAAGTCAGAGAATTGTGTTCTTTGGGTGCGCGGGCGGGTAATTTAAGGATAGTGGATAGGCATATTTTGGACATTCCATTGGGGAGCAAATGGGGTCTAGGGGAGTGTTTGGGTGGGTGGGATAAGGGGAGGTGGGGTGGTTTCGCGGATAGAGTGGAAGTAATGAGGAAGTTGAGTTTTTAAGGGAGTGGTTAGTTAAAATGCGTAACTTTGGGGCTGACCCTAAATGGATCTAAATAAGTAACGTTGCGAACATGTTACGGGTGTGGAAGGTGGCGGTCCTGTCTTCTGGTTGTTGCGAAGGTGCCGTGATATGAGGGTATATTGGGTATCTAGTGGGATTTTAGGTTAGGGGGGGGGAGTTTGTGAGGGTTAACCTCTGTGCGAGGGATTGAAAGGGTGGCGTGCTATAAAACATGGGGTTGTAATTCGGAGTTTTTTTTTTAAGTGTTTCTTATTGTCAGGGAATATGGAGTGGTAACTCATGCGAAGTAATTTTGGTGTTTCCATAAGTGGAGAGGAGGATGTATTGGTATTTAGTGTATATATTAACATAGGATTGTACATAATTTGAATGGGTAAATATTAAATCACTGGAGCTGTCATAGAGATCAAGGCGTAGGAGTCTGAGGATAGTTCCTTATCGTGTACTGATGGGAAGGTTATATGCATCGCAGGTTTGTGGAGTATGGAAGAACTAATGAGAATCCCCAATGGCATTCATTAGGTATGAGAACTATGTTTCCTCCCACACGCACGTTGCAGACTATAAATCGAACGAAATAGATGTCATGACCAAGGGAAAGATGGGCACCTGGGGGGCCTTCATGGTTGCCCTAAAGGTTTAAATCATGAGTCTTTGAAAAGGGATAGCGATTTTGGGGAAGATTATGAAAGATAGGAAGGGGATTAGCTGCAGTAACTTAGGCGTAGAGACGTAATAGGAGGGTTGGAGGAAAGAATTTATTGGCTGGAGTGGGAGGTAGAATATAGGACGTGTAAGAGGAGGATCGTAAATCCAGACGTTGAGGTGGAGTAAGGAGGCATGATGTTGGGACTTGCGGGATTAATCGTGGTTCTGTACCTGTCCGGTCGCCATGAACACGGGGCTAATCATAAAAACTCAAACTGTAGCAATCTACAGGCCATGGCAATGACCCAGTCTCGGGATCTGTTATGGTGGTCAGACGGCAGTTAGACTCGGAGGAGTCTAACGATATGATCTGGATGGAAAGTCTAGAGCCAATGGAAATGGACAAATAAGGGATATAGAATGTGTATGGAAGTAGATGGACTGTAGAAGCTGCAACAGGGGACGAAGATCACAGATCAATAGGGTTTGGAGTGGAAAAGCGGTCTGAGGGTTAAGAAGGGGGTTTAATAAGTTTTCGGACTGTACTAGGTAAGACATTCTGGGAGGATCCGTTACGGGGGAGCTTATCAGGTCGTAGCCAGTAGAATTTGCGCGGACAGCATTTTAAAATCAAGTTTTTGAAACAAGACAGTTGAATTTCATGTAGAGGTTAAGTCAGTGTTCCTAAAAAACTTGGCCCAGAGGAGCCGTGGTCCCTCAGACAATGCTCTCAAAATTTGAAGGGCCTTAAAAAATATGTTGCCTGGCGGACGAGGAAAGTAACAAGATGGGGGGTCGACACACACACTATTCCTACTGGGAATAGACACCAGCGTCCGCGGTGTGACATGTCCCATAATACCAATGAAGAGAGGATTTGGTACCAGGACGAATAAAACTACTATGAAAACAATTATCCGAAATTTGATTGGCCTATAACCTGCATTCATCCTAACACTCGAGATGCATGCTAAAACAACCGGTGGGCTTTCTATGGAGCTTCTAAAATGTAGTGGTGTTTGGGGGATACGATTAGGAGGGGTCCCATGCTAGGATGGGGGCTGTCAGACGGCCTAGTCTGGTTCAATACCCAGCACGTCAACGCTCGTTCTTATAGACCCGTTAAAACCTCTGACAGGGCGAGGCGGTGTCATGTTGTATGTCTATCCAAACTTGAAACAAAAAAAAAGCAAAAATTGATAATAAAGTAAACACTATTACCCCCCCCCCCACCAACTCCCTAAACTTCCCTAACTAAATTCTGTAAAAAATGTCAGTTGCCAAAATATATACTAAATGACGTCACTTAACAAAAATAGCATAGTGCATCTTTGTGATCTGTGGGTCAAACAGGTTTAGGGATCATGCTGTGGTACAGGACAGGTAAAGTCAATGTCCAGTGAAACTAAAATGGTGGTTGAAAGACTCCTTTTTCCGGCACTTTTTAACTGGGCCATGCAGGTTGGGGCTCAAACTGTGTGCGCAGGACAGGGATAGTCTATGATACAGTGAAACTAAAAATGGTGGTCAAAGGATCCTTTTTCCTGGCACTTTTTAATCTGTGGGTCAGACAGGTTTTGATGGTCATACTGTGGTCCAGGACAGGTATAGTCGATGTCAGTGAACTAAAAATGGTGGTTGCGGAAAGACTCCATATTCGGCACTTTTAATCTGTGGGTAGACAGGTTTAATGGTCATTCTGCGGTACAGGACAGATATAGTCCATGTTTCAGTTCAACTAAAATGGTGGTACAAAGGCTCCTTTTTGCGGACTTTTTAAATGTGGGGGGTCATGCAGGTTTGGGCCTCATGCTGTGGCCCAGACGGGTATATGTCAATGGTCCAGTTCAACTAAAATGGTTAGTTCAAAGACTCCTTTTTACGGCACTTTTATCGTGGGTCAGACAGGTTTAATGGTCATACTGTGGTACAAGAACAGGTATTGGCAATGTCCATTTCAACTAAAAATCGGTGGTTGAAAAGACTCCTTTTCCCAGCACCTTTTTAATCTGTGGGTCAGACAGGTTTAATGGTCATACTGCGGTACAGGACAGATAATAGTTTAATGTCAGTTCAAACTAAAAATGGTGGTTCAAGGACTCTTTTCCGACACTTTTTAATTTGGGGGTCAGACAGGTTTAATGGTCATACTGCGGTCCAGGACAAGGGATAGTCAATGTCCAGTTCAACTAAAATGGTGGTTTCAAGGTTCATAGTTTGTAAGGCTAAAAAAAGAAAAGTCGTCCCTAGTTACCTGTTTTGCAAAGGGTTTTATCCAGAGGAAGGCAAAAACCCCCAATGAGGTAGAACCCAATTGTCCCCATTTTAGGAAAAATTTTCCCTTTCCCTACCCAATCGGGCAATCAAAAAAATCCTATCAATGACCCCCCCTGAATCCTAGTCACTGTAATTGTTATATTATAACGCTCCAAAATGACCCAAAAACCCTTTTTGAACTGGGTTATAAATTCACCATGACAACCTCGGAAAGGTTTTCCATAGTCCATGCTCTTACAGTAAAGAATCCCTTTTCTATGTTTAAATGAGAAACTTTCGTTCCTCAAGACGTAGAGGAGCCCCCTTGTTCTAGATACGCCCTGTGTATAAATAAATCTTGGGAGGATCTCTAATTGACCTTTGTTTTTTTTAAACATATTTTTTTTGCCCCCCGAAGCCTTTTTTCTCTAAACAAAAATAACCCCCTAACTTCCCAATTTTTCCCTGTGTACTGAAACCCCCCCAGCCCTTTTATTATTTTTGTTCCCCGCCTTTGAAACCGTTCAAGCCACAATGTTTTCCTGGAGGGTTGCCCAAACTGTAAAAATTTTCCCATTTGGGTCTAACCAGTGCTGTAAATGGGAAAATAATATTCTCATCATGTGCACTATGCCCCTTTTAATGCCCCCCATGATCCATTTGTTTTGGGCTGCTGCGCCTGACACGGCTGCTACAATTAAGTTTACTGTCCACCGGGACCCCCAAGCCCTTCTCCATGTCACTTTACCCAGGTTTTTCCATTAACAGTAATCATGTAAGGGATTTCTCTTCCCTGTGCTAACCTTGCATTTATCAGTGTTAAAACCCCTCATTCCCATTTCCCTCCCCAGGCCTCCAACTTATCCAACCCCTTTGTAATAAAAATTTTCCTCTTTTGGTTGATTACTTACAGAGCTTAGTACGTCTGCAAAGATCGATATTCTATGTGTATTTCCTGTGTAAATCTTAATGAAAATGTTAAAGAGGTGGGGCCAATTTGACCCTTGTGGTACCCCATGAAACAGCAATCCTTGAGTATGTCCTTTAAATTACACCCTTGTTTTCTACAGTGAGCCATTTACTACCCACTTGCACCCATTTTCCCCCATCCAAGCTTCTCTTTTTATTTACCACCTTTAGGGGCACCGTAAAATCTTTAAAAAAAATTAGATATATACACCCATCCCTCCCCCCGATAGTCTAGCACTGATTTCCCCTAAGAAGTATGAATTTCTGCAGGCCCTCCTTCATAACCCTTGGGAAAACGGGTTATACTTTTTATTTTCAGTAGATACCCGGAAGCTCTTGAGAAAACCCTTCAAAATTTTACCTAAAACGAGGTTAAGTTTTAGCCTATATTTCCTGGATCATTTTTTTGACCCCTTTTAAATTTTGGCACACATTGCTATCCCAATTTTGGGACATACCCCTTTATTAACAGTCCATAAATTAAAAAAAGGGGCCTATCATGACATACTTAACTCTCTTAACCGTGGGTGATGCCATCTGGACCTGGGGAGTTGTCTATTTTAAATTTCCAAGACGGACGCACTTCTTTCTGGGTTTAACAAAAATTTTTTAAATTGGATTTAAAACATCCTCTGTTAAACGGGAAAGGGTCATCCCTCGGTAAATACATGGAGAAAAAATGTTTAATACATTTTGCCTTTTTCCCCATGCCCTCTACTGCTCTCCTCAGGTTTTTTCAAAGGGCCAACATTTTTTTTTAACTTTTTACTATTTATATAGTTAAAAAATATTTTGGGGTATTTTTACTTTCTATACAATATGTTTTTCCGCTCCGCTTTGCTTCCTTTATTTTTTTTTTCACCTTTATTTTTTTCCCCTAAGTTCTTTCCCTCTTCACGCCCTCCTTTTTTAGTAGGTAAAACCCTTTTCTTTTGTTTTTTATTGCCTTTTTTTCACCCGTTACCCACATTGGGTTTTCCTTTTTCTAATTTTTTTTTTACATAAGGTATTACCTCTCAAGTGGTGCCAGGATTTTTTTTAAAAATTTTCCCATTTTATTGTTCTGCCATATTTAAACACATTGTCCCAGTCAATAGGGTTTGGGGGCCCCCCTAAGCAGAATAAAATTAGCCTTCCCCCAAAAATTCATGTTTTTGTGGCTCCTTACAAAAAATTATTGAAAGGGTAAAAGAAAAATTTATTATATTTTGGCATATTTCCCCAGGTGCCCCTCAACCTGAAACCCTTTTTTTTTTCCTGTCGGTCTTTAGTTAATATTATTTAGAAGGGGGTTTTTCCCCTTTCGGGGTTTCCCGCACCATTTGGGAAAGGTAAATTTTCATTGTTATTTACAAAAACCCCTTTTTCCTTTATGAGAGCTCAAATTAATTCCCAAAGATGTTTGGGTAGTTAAAGTCGCCCATAATAATAACCCCATTCTATTTGCCCCCCTCATCTATTTGCCTGAGGAGTAATCTTCCATGGGGTTTTTATATTTGGGGGCCTATAGCAACCCCTTTAGTATTTTATTGTTATTGTTACCCCCATGTTAAAATTTTCCCCCTAATGATTCCCCCTGTTCATTACCTGTACCTATTTTCCCGCAGTGTTGGGTTCAACAGGATTTACATAGAGACAGACACCCCCCCTTTTTGGTCTTTACGATCCTTTCTAAATAGACTGTAACCCGCAATTAAACCCCCCATCACCCCTTTTCCACCCTGTCTAGTTTCCCCCTATGTATAATTTTTTTTCAGCTATTAATACTTTTTTCATTAATTTTGTTTTGGGCAACCCGCATTTGGGCACATGCAAATTTTTAGATTTTTTTATTTTTTTTTTCCTTTCTCCCTTATCTTTTTTTCTATTTTCCCCCCCCCTCCCTCCACCCACCCCTTTTTTTTCCTAATTCCCAGCTCTTATCTTTACTACTTGCATGTATAGTTAGTTACCCCCCCCAGTCCCAGTTAAAATTTCCCCCAAATTCCGGCCATTTTGCCCCCAATCAGCTGCACCCTCCCCATTTTGGTGAGCCCTCCCTAGTATAGGTCTGTGCCAAAACAGAACAGCCCAGTTCTCCCAAAAACCCCCAAAACCCCTTTCCAACACCAATTTTTGAGCCACTTATTCACTTCTCTAATCCCCGCTGCCTCTCTGGTGGGCTGTGGGAAAAGATAATATTTTGAAAATAAATTTCCTTGGGAGGTCCTTGCCCTGACTTTTGGCCCAAGTCCCTGAAAAAAAGTTTTTTAAGGACACTCCCCCTACCTCTAACTTTTATTGGGGCCAATGTGGACCTGACAGTGATTCTCACCACCCCCCCCCACAATTGTCAACCCGATCCGCGATATTCAACCCCGGGGCCCCCGGTAAACAAACACTGTTCACGTCCCGGTCTTTGTGCAGATTGGGCCCGCGTGGGCCCCCAATAATTGGTCCCCCAAATACTGCACCTTTTTCCTGACCCGCACTCCTATTCCCTCTTACTGGAGCAACAGGTATGTCTTGCTAAATGCTATTTCTGAAACCACATCCCCCCCACCGCCCCCAATCTTGCAAATTTGTTGGGGTTACCATTTAGGACTAGCCTCCCTGACACTCTTCCCTCTACCCTTTTTCTTCTGTTTTCCATCTAGCTGCCCTTTTGTTTTCCCGACCTCCTGCTACCACCCTCCCCCATTACACCTCGAGGATTGCTCATGGGCACGGGTCGCTTCCAAGTTGGCAATGGATCTCAGTGCGCCCTTTTCTCATTTGAACCCCAACCGGGTTCTAAATTGCTTTTGCCACATCTTCACAGCAAAATGCCCTCGAACTGTTTCTCAAGGGTGGGATCATTGCCCCGGTTTTTCACTGGACAGCATTTTCAAACTGAAAATCAGGGGATGTTACCAAAAAAAAATTTTATAAAATTTTAATAATAATAATACAATCTGTCCCCTTTTAAACCCCCAAATCTAAAGTCCCCCTCAATTTCCCAAATCTCCACATTAAAAGAAAAAACACACTTTTTAAAAGAAAACACTGCAAGACCGTTCACTTTTTCAAAATGCTCACTTTTAAAACCCTTTCCCACACTGCTGTTTTGGGTGTGCTGCAAAAATTCCCCTTTAGAAACAAAAGGGCCTTTGCACCCCACAAAAGTTTGCAATTATGCCTGTGAAAAAGGTAACCAACCCCCACCATCCCGACTCAACAAAGGCCCCCAGCAACTGTTATTTTCTAAATAGAACCCCTAATATCTTTAATACATAAAACAAAAAAAGTAATCTATACACAAAACAAGTGTAGCTACAGTATAAACTAATGTCTGCTAAGATTTTTAAAAGTCTGCAATAAAAAAAACAGGGAAAAACCAAGTTTTGCTGGGGGATTTTTAAGGACTTTTCCCTCTCAATCTCAAATCTCCAAATTAAAAGAAAAAAAACACTTTAAAGAAAACATCGCAAACTCTTCCAAAATCCTCAAAAATTTTGAGCTTTAAACCTTTCCCACACTGTGTTTGGTTGGGGGCAAACTCTCCCTTTAGAAACACGGGGAGTAGACCCTTTGCTCTGTGTCCCCCCTCCCCTCCCTCACTGCTGGGACCTGTGCCCAGAGGTCTAACATTGTTCCCTAAAAAAAACCCCAATGGTCATGTTGACAATACTATGTCCGACGACCATTTTGGTGGCCTTTCAAACAGTCAGGGATGGGGGCAGAGATCCTTCACCTGCCTCCACTCTCTAGGGCTCAAACCCCGAGGCCCGCACCACGCTCGTCAACCATCACATTTCACACTGCATAATGGCATTACGCTGCGCCAAAATTTGCTGGAGCTGGGGAGGTGGAATTTTCACGGTTGCCATGCAACAATAAGGGGTTACTGGGGGGCCCGGGGAAAAACAGCGCAACGCTCCCCATCATCCGAAACAGGGTGCGAACGCCAAAAGTGTACCCAAGATCTTGAGCCTTCCTCAGAATAGTCAAGACCCGGTAGGGGCTTGAGAAATTTTCAAACCAGGTTAAAGACAAGCCGGGGAAGGAATTTTTTAAATTCCCGATCCTAAGGGCACAAGATATCCCCCTTGTCGCAACCCCCTTCCCTGGGGCCAGGTTCTTACCCCCACCATTTTCATCTGAGGTGCAAGCCGTCCACGCTTTGACCGTTGGTGTTGAACAGTCTCCAAGAAATAATTTCAGGAGGGCCCCTAGTTTATTTTTAAATTATTATTTTATTATTTTATTTTTTTTAAAGCGCCATTGATCCAGGCCGTACATTCGAGGGGGTTACTACATTACATAAGTCAAACGAGTACAGTGAAAGGGGATAATACAATTGGCCGACAGGGGGAGAGGGGGCCCCTCCCCGGAGGGCTTACAATCTACAAGGGGGGGGAAGAGACGGGGAGGGGGGGCAGAATGTCTGTGGAGGAATAGTGACAAGTTTAGTAAAGGGTTATGGGGCGGTTTTAAAAGGAAGGTTATAGTTTCTTTTGGAACGTGATGCTCCCCCCGTCGAGGTTGGGGTTGGATCGCACCATCCTGCATATGGAAAGTGCCCGCCAAGCCGGGAAAAACCCATCACCCAACTCACCCAGGGCAGTTAAAATGTAATGTTGACCGGTTTACTAGCCCTGTGTCTGTAGTCAAGGGACTTTGGGGACCAGATGCAGCCAACGGCTGGGAGACTTTTCTGAAAATGGGGGCAAGGGGCAGGACAGCTTTTCTGGCAAAGAAATCCCTTTTTGCATTGAATAGGGGATCCCCAGGGCCCTGATATGGGGAACCCTTGTGCCCACACCAGAAAGGCAACATTCCCAAGGCCCAATGCAATCAGACATTCAGGCTTTGGCTTTGGGATGGGGGGGGGAAACTTTCTTCTGCTCCCACAACGGTACACACAAGGCTGGCGGGTAGTTTTGGGTCTGTTAAAATGTGAGTGACACTGGGGGGGGGGAATTAGTCGGGTTTTGTTGGTGGTGGGAATGGCCTGAAAGGTTTGTTAGGGAGGGCTTGTTATCTGTCCGGGTATTGGCAGCAGAGGACCCCTTGGTCTTGGAAGTGGTGTAGGAGGTGAAGATGAAATGGTTGAAAGCCCAGCACCTGGTGGACTTTTTTCTCCAAAACTCTTCCACGCAATTCACTTTTCATGCATGTCCCTTCATGTGTTTTAAAAAAAATTTAAAATTCTTTCCTCACGCGCATTGATGGGAAATCCGGGATATAACCACTTGGGAAAATTTAGGCTTGTCGAAAAAGGCCCAGGCTTTACAGGTCCTGAACCTTTTTTGACTTTAAAACTGTACGGTGCTTCCCGCTGCCACCAACCAAGCGGCGAATAATGTCACGGGCTTTTGCGACCCGCCCCCCCTTTTTGTGGCCAACCCACACTGACTCTACCCCATTCCTCCTCCACTGATATGCATCGCCAGCTGCTGTAAAAGACCACATTGGATCCGCAATGTCCCCTCTTCAAACAGGTGACTCCCTTTACAGTCAACACCCCAACTGCGGGCTAGAAGCCAAAGGGAATGCGAGACGGGGCAGCTTCCTTTCCTCTCTGAGGGCATCACGATCAGAGCAGAAAAAAACATCCTCTTTGGGCCCTTGATCTTTTGAGATGCCTTCTACCCAACCGCATTTCGTGATCAAAGAGCTCTTTTTGGGAAAATGGATTATCTAGAATAGTTGTTTATTGGGTGACATTTGGCCTTCAGGGGGGGACTGTGTGATACATTTGTTCCCCTTTTCTTAAGGAAAGGGGGGAAAACTTTTGGATGAAGGGGGGTTGTTAAACCCCTGAAGAACAGATGGCGCCGTCTTTAGTAATGAACGCACAGGGAACCGACCAAGTGACGAAGGCCTGAGGTCCTGCGACTGACGATGTGCTCACTTGTGTTCGCCAATATGGAAGGGTGCCTTGTCTCTATCTTGTTCCACGCCCTAAAAGTCCCTCCTTTCTCGCTTAACCTCTATTTACTCCATTTTTTAAAAAAATAAAAATAAAAATTTTTTCCGGTCTCTTTTTGAAGAGCTCTCACCAAAAACCCGAAAATCACAACGCTTTGAATCCCCATAATTGTAAATAGGATTGAAAAAAGAATTTTTTAAATGGAATATCTGTTGAACAGGGTTTTTAAGGAAAAACCCCCCAAACAAAACAGCAAACACTACTTTATAAATCCCTTCATTTGTAACGGGGCCAACAGTGTCTTCTATGGGGTTTACCCCCCCAAAAAAGAGAATGCCTTTTGGGCATCAACTGAAGATGGAAAGATCAGGCCAATTTTAAATCCCCTAACTTTTCCGCGTATAATTCCCCACTTAGTTCCCCCCAACTAATCTAACTACAGCTTTTCCTTAATAAAAACGCTGGAAATGGGGGTGCTGCTTCATTCAAGCAGCAGAACAGGGCTTTTGTTCAGTACAGAGATTCAACGGGAAAGGCGTTCAGCAGGAAATACAGTGTAATAGATAGAACAGGGTCATGTGATTTCAGCAACCAATGAGATCCCAACACACTCACTGGTGACATTTTTGGACATTTCTCTACTGTCTGCACTGATTGCTTCTTCTTGTACTTTTGGCGCCATCCAAAGTAAATAGTAAGAAATGGCGCGGCGAACGCACGTGTCGAACGCGAACTTTTACTTAAACTACCGTAAAAAGCTCGGCTCTGCTCGAGTTTAAAAAATATGTAAAGTTTGAGTCGATCTAACCTTTTCTCGAACGGTTCGCTCAACACTAGTTACCAAGCCATGAAACAATACAACTTATTTACAGTGTAGCATAAAAGTATTAGATCAAATGGAATTCCGTCATTTGTGCCCTATACTTGTGCACTTTGCTAATTCCTAGAATACAGTGCATTATTACAGGATTTTACAACAAGTAGGCTGAAATATACTAATGGTGTGATTATTAGTAACCAAGACCTTACAGCCTTTTCTCCAGCTACTATAAAAAAAAAGAAAAATTACTTGCCTTTTTATTATTTTTTTATTTTTTACAGGCCAAATTTTTTGTTTTTTCATAGTTTTAGGGGCATTGATTTACAAGAGAAATAAATTCTTTCTAGAATGAAAGTTAATTTAGACCCTTTTCAGGGGCTTTATATCACTATTACAGTGCTTCAGCTCAATATATTGATTATGAATACAAAAGAGCTTATTATTTGCAAGGTACATTTCTCAAAACGCAAGACTGATTTATGTTTGTACATACATGCGATACCTGCAATACACTAATCACCTTTAAGACCTCTGTGGCGTCTTTGAGGTAAATACCCCCAAAAAGTTGCTATTTTTTCTTATACTGTAACTTGAGCAGAAATTTCCCCAAAATGAAAAAACTTGGTCTTATTAATAAAGTAGTTTTCGGGCACAAAATTTAAAGGGATAACTGTTCATGCATTAAATTGTACGCTTAAATACGATATTTGGAAGCAGATGTACAGATTAAAAAGTATGAGGACCACAAAAGAGAAACAAAATAGATTAAAAAAAGACATAAATACAGAAGAAAACAAGTAAAGACTTAAAGGGGGTTACCCAGATGTATTTAATTAAAAGCGGCAGAACGATTGAAAAAAAAAAAAAAAAAAAAAAAAAACCTTTGCCACTGTTAAGACACTGCCAAGGTGCCCCTTGAGCAGACATCCCAAATCATCTCCTAAGTGTTTAAAACCAGATACAAGGGAGAGGAGATTAGAAGGAGCCCAAGCAGTGTCAGAACACAGAAAGGGGGAAAGGGGGGAATAGAAAAGTCTTTTTTTTTTTTTGGGTTTTGGGGGGTTACGCTTTCATCAACAAATTAATTAGTTATTTAAATAAAATTTCCTTTTACAAAAAATTTAAATTTGGTTATTTTACACTTTAAAAAAAAATTAAAAAAGGTTTTGGGGAAAACATTTTTTTTTCCCTCAAACGGTTTTTTTTTCTCAGCAAGGTCTTTTTTTTGGGTAGCAATTTGGAGAAATATGGCTAGTTCACACGGTTATTTCGAGACGTTTTTACGGACGTATTTACTTCCGCAAAACGTCCTGAAATACATTTAAAAATAATAACAATTACTTTTAGTTTTGTTTCCCCATGAGGCTTTTTTCGCGACGTATTTGGGGGGGTAAATCACGCAAATTTAAATCCCCTGTTCTTATCGAGGGTATTTTGCAACATAAATCCCCATAGTAAAGAAGGGGAATGTATTTACGCGCGAAATACGTCCACACTTTGTGACACGATTTGAAAAAAATTTTGGGGAAAATTTGTGGACGTAAAACGTCCGAAATCCCCCGAAATAAGCCGTGTGAACATACCCTATATAACATTACATTTTTATTTTTTTCTGGGAAGTGAGATGACCAAAAAAACACAGCTCCATTTTTATTTTTTTTTTGCATATTTTGGGGTAATAACATAATATTGTAGAATCAACTTTAAGAGCGGCAATACCCAAAGTGTTTTTTTTTTTGTTGTTTATATGATAAATGGGGGGAAAAAAGGGAGGTAAATTTTTATTATTTTTTATATATTTTTTAAACATTTAATTATTTTTTTCTTACAGTAATTTTTAGTCTCCCTAGGGGACCTAAAATTTCAATCCGTCTAGACCACCCGGCACTTTCAGGGTATAGAAAATTTCATAAAATCCCCTTACACCCTTTCCCAAGATGAGTGATGATGTCCCCGAATACTGAGGGGGCAAGGGGCCCCTATTTCCCAGTTGACAGAGAGAAAAGATAAGAGGAAAAGAAAAAAAAAGAAATCAACAAAAGAAATCCAACAGCAATTCCTCCTTCCCCCAACATCTGTCATTGGGAAAAAGTTGCAACACTCTTGTACACAAATTGTCTGCCAGCTCCCCCACAATCGGTGGGCATGGGTGACCTCAATTTAATGTCTATGGCCATCTTGTT
>JAODAL010022070.1:0-65568 GCA_025379985.1 Phyllomedusa bahiana | reverse complement strand
CCCTCAGAAAAGGAAAGGTATATAAATTTGCCCCCAGTAAGACAGGTATATAAAATACGTCGCTTTAGTAAGGCAGGAAAAAACCAGCCCCCCCCACTAAGGCAGGTTTAAAAAATTTTTTCCCCTCGTCGGGCCCGGTGTATAAAAAATGCCCCCTCAGAAAGGCGGGTATATATAGTTTCCCATCTTTAAGGGGTATATCGATATATGTCCCTAGTCAGGAGGTACATAATATATGTCCCCTCAGGTAAGATATAAAAGTTTTTATGTCCCCCGGGTAGGCAGGGTAAATAGATTTATCAGCCGTAAGGCAGGTATAAAGATACAGTAAATTGAGAAAATAAACTGCACCCCAATTTTTTCAGCAATATGGCAAACTATCTGGTGTTTTTTAAATTTATTTTTTGTTAGGGGCCGTTCCCCTAAGTCACCAATCCCTGTTGTGCTGCGCAAAATTTTAAAAGGGACTTTGATATTATTTTTTTAATATTTTATTTTTTTTAAAAGTGCCTTTTAATTTCCGGGCACTGTACATTGAGGGGCTTTTACATAAAATAACATGTCCAACACATTTACAATAGAAAACAATTAAGGTTTTAAAAAAACCGGGTGAAAGAAAAGGGAGGGGGGATTTTGCCAGCGAAGCTTACCCCCCAAGTTTTAAAATTTTTTTTTTTTTCCCTTGGTGAGTCCCCCCAAATATTTTTTACAATTTTTTTACGGGGTTTTCTTTTTTTGCGAAGGGTCCCAAAAGGGGCCACAGGGTCATTACCGCTAATGAAAAGATTTAACTGTTTTTCCCCCCTTTTCTAAGATCACTTACCGTAGCCATCCCTCATTACCCATGGTACAAACAAAATTCTAAAGCATACCCCATCTGCAGGTTTCTGGTTGTCCCATAGGTCGGACCCCAAAAAAACACCATCCCCCGGCCTAAATAAGGATAGAATTTTTAAAATACTGGAGGAAAAATTAACAACTTTTTTCTTGGAAAAAATTGCCTTGTTTTTAAGCCCCCTTTGGCTGATGGCAGCACCCATCAATTTTTCTTTTTTGGGAAGAAAATGCTATAAGCACTTTAAAACTTTATAGTACTACCGACATCTGAAGATAAAAAACTTTCGGGAACATTTTGGGGGTCTTTAAAAAAATTAGTTAATCTTTTTGGGAAACAGAATGGCCCCCCTTCTTTTTGTTCTACCTTTTGCACAAAACTTCCTCAAGAAATATCATGAGCTTTGTCTTTTCCTGTCTTTTTTAAAAGACATTTTTAATTTTTCCACACAAACATTTTCCCAAATTAAACAGCCCCTTTTGAAATTTGTTTTTTTTACCATATAGGCGAAACCAAATTTTAAATGAACCCCCAATTTAAATTATTAAGCTTTATTGTTTAAATTTTCCATTTCCCCTGGGCCCCCCTTTTTTTTTTTAAGGTTGAATTTTATGAATTATTTTAATCGCAAATCTCTTTTGCTACCAGTGAAACACTCTCCTTATGTCTCCTCCACTGCTTTACCTCCAGGGAAAGGTTGACCAACAGAAGTATTTGTAAAAGAAAAAACCCCTCCTCGCCAAATTGAGGATTAACACAAATACCCCAAACTTGAAAAAACATTTTTCATGAAATCTTTTAAAAAATTTCTAGGATATAGAAAAATTATAACTTGATGTGATAGAAGCTTTTCATGTTTTTCTGATTTTGGATCAAAACATAGACTTTTAAAAAAAAAATTTATTCAAAAATTTTGAGAAAACCTCACTTCCCAACAAAATTTTTAATGTGTTTAAAAAATCGTTTAAAAGGGGTTGTTCCCCATTTAAAAAAGTCTTTACTTACTATGAATATAATAGTATATCATTTTTTCTAATAAACATGTAATAAAAATTCTGCTTCTGTACCTCTTTAATATCAATGCAGTATGCCCCATTTAGGAAAAAAAATGGTACAGCTTAGATTCCTGTCCATAGTATTAGCTGCCATCAAGAACTTAAAAAGGCCAAAATATCATTTGGGGCCGCCCAAAACTCCCTAAAAACCTTTTGGAGGGAGTTGAAAGTCGGGGTTGCCCCCGACCAAACCCCAAAACAATCACTGCTCAAAAGGGGAAAAAGCATGGGGGGTGTAATCGAGACCGAAATTTGGATTTTCCCGGAATTTCGCGAAGTTACGGAAAAAAAAAAACGACTCCAAAAAACAGTTCAACAACCAATGTTTATGAAAATTTTCCCAAGCACACATTTAAAAAAGTAGTAACCCCAAAGGGGGCCCATGCCACACGCCCCCCCGCCCCAGGTGTTTCCTAGGGGTGCACGTTAAATTTTCCCCACTCAGGGGGTTCAAAAGGCCCAACACCCTACCCTTTTTTTACCATACAAGGAAGGGAAAAATCGTGGTTTCGGTGCAGTTCAAAAGGGCACCCGGGGGTGTGGACGAAGCTTACAATTAACGGCCCCCCTACCCCCTACCCCCCGACATTTCCAATTAATTTAAAAAAATCCCCTCAAAATTTTTCGAACCCCGGGGTTTCATAAATTTAAAAATGGGTATAGCTAAACCCCCCCAATTCCCGAATCAGGTTTCGTAGTTGGATAACACTTAAAGGCCTGAAACCAAATCTGTTAACTTTGACTTTAAAGGCCCGCAACAGTCCTGGGTTTGTTGGCGTGCACGGTTTTTGACTCGGGTAAACCTTTTCGATGGCCCGGGAGTTTTCTGCTCTGAGGTGATGATCCCTGCGTTTAAGCCCACATCCAAAAATGTAAAACGTCCCCCTGAGGTTTTGCAGAGTTTTTCTTTCCCCCGTGGGGCTTTCTTTGACAACACTTCAATGCCACATTTTCTTTTCCCCCCTTCTGGGGGGGTTTTCACCTTTTTGGCCCAAAAGGAAGGGGAAAACTCAATCTTCAGCCAGCATCCTGGTTTTCCCCCTGCCTTCTTTTGTTTTCTTTCTAGCTCTTTCCAAAAAAGGGCCAAATGCCACAAAGGTTTTTCCCTTTACATATCTTATTTGCATACACCAAATCTCTGGAAAACAGTGTCATTTTTGTGGCCAAACCCAAATTTCAACCCAAAAAAAATTCTATAATAGGGGCAAACCTTTTGATTTTACTGAGTAATTTAAAAAAGGGCTGTTCCACTATTTCCCACCCAAACCCCCCCAAATAAAAAGTTGGCAACCTCGACAGTCCCCCCCCATAAAACTGGTTTTTAAATAGCGCTGGGGGGGGGGTTTCACCAGCATTGGGGCCTGGGTGTCCCCGTGGGGTTTTAGGCTTTAGGGGGGGTTTCAGGAAAAACCCGGGGGAAAAACTTGTTGGGCCCGTTCCAGTCCTCCTAGGGGGAAAACTTGCCCCAGCGGAACCTTTAGTTTTACACTGGAACCAAGACCCCCCACTCTCCAAAATAAAAGAAGTTGTTGGATGGGGGTGGGTTTCCTCATGCACAGTCTCCTCAAAAGTTCCCGCGTTTTAACATATTTCCTTTAAGATTTCGTTGTGGGGGTCCATGTCCCTTTCGGTTTCCTAAAAGACTGGGATGGGGGAGGGTCCCACCCCCCCTTTTCCCAGTTCGGGGCCGGTCCCCCCCCATCCAACTTCCCGGGTGGGCCCCTTTTGTTTTTTAAACCTCACCCGTTTACCCCGGGGGCAAACCCCGCTCTCTTTCACGGGCCCCCGGGTTTTTGGGTGAAAAACCCTTGTTTCAGGGGGTTTTCCTACAAAAACCCCGTGTTTTGGGCGCAGGCCCTGGAAATGGTTGGTTGTGGCTCCCTCGGCTGGGCTGGGAAGTTCCCCAATCTCCCCGGGCCCCGGGCTTTAAACATCAGCATGTGTAGGGAACAAACCCTGGGACGTGCCCCCCAAATTTTTATAGGCCCAATTTTATTCAGGTTTGGTAATTTAGGCCCCCCTACCTTTTTTGACTGTCCCCCAGATCCCCACATTGGATCAAGTGCTGTTAAACCGCCCCCACAAGCTCCGTTCCCTGGGATGATACGGGGGGTGCGGGGGAAAAGCTCAATTCCTCAAAAAATGGTACATTAATCCTTAAGCCCCTTTGGGAAAAACGCTCCATGATCGGGAAAGAAAAAATCTTTGGCACCCAAAACCCCTGTAAAAAAAGTGTTTTTCACAAGCCTTTGGCAGCAGAAATTTCCCGTTTTTTTTCCCTGGTGGGTCTTTCCACTGCTTTCTTTGTGAAGTGATTCATTTATGACCCAAAAAAAGTACGAATGCCCAAGGAGGCCTAAAGGGGTTTTTAACCCCAAATTTTACAAGTCAAAACATCAGGAGCTCTAGGGGGGCGGTTTTCTAATGGTCTGGAGGGGGCCCCGTGTTCCAATTCTCTTCTTAACCCCCAGGTCCCACCTTGAGGCAAAGCTTAGACCCAGCTTAACCCAAATTTTTTCACAGTAAAACCATCATTGAAACCCCCTTTTACTTTTTGTCCTCCCAAAATGGGCCCCCCCTCTCATGGGCTTCCCCCCCGGAGCCCTTTGGTCCCAATTGGCATGGGGAAAGACAAATCGTCTTCGGTTTCTGGGAGTTGACTGTAAGTAGTGGTCCGGGGAAAGGGTCCCCGGGGGGGGAACACTAAACTATCCCCCTGCCTCAACCCGCCCTTTTTTCTCCCCCTGAAGGGCAGCCCCGGGCCCCTCTTCTGGGGGGGCCCCAAACCCGAGGGAACCCGGGCCCCCCTTACCTTCCCTATATTGGGCAACCAAACTTGGACCCTCTGGTTTAGCCCCTGTCTTTCCCCCACCCTCGGGATCCCCGACGCCCCCCCACTTTAGTGTGCCCACATCCTGGGAAAAAAGGTTTAAAGGGCCCCAAAATCGGGCATTTCAGTGTCTTTCCAAATTTTCGTCAAAAACCCGTGGTTTGGGAGTCTAACTGGAAACCCAAAAAAGGGCATCGGCCCTTCCATTTCCCCTCCCTGAATGGGAAAATTTAAAAATGGAATTTTGGTTTCTTTGGGGGGCAGGCAACCCCCTCTCTGCTCAAAAAGGGTCCAAGCTTAGGTTCCCAAAAAGGGAATTTAATTTTTGTCCCTCTTTACGGTTTACCTTCCCGCACCTGTCCCGGGACCTGCAAACCTTTCTTTCATGGCCCCTACCAGGGCCAATTTGTTTTCCCCAAATTAAAGGGGCTTTAATTGTTGGGGTTTCGGAACGAATGTCCCCAAAAACCCCCACTGGAAAAGGGAATTACTCTCTCTCGCCCTTCCCGACCTGGGACAGAAAAGGCCCCCAAAAAAAGTAGGGCTCCCCTAAGAAAACAACAGGGAAAAGGGGGTATCGAACCGAACATAGGCCCCGAATCGGGGCAATGGGCAGCTCCCCTTTTCACCGTCAAAAGCTTTTTGCTGCCCTTGGGGCCCCCCTCAATAGGGGATTAAATTTTGGGGCCCCCCGCCAAACCCCTCCTTTTCAATTTTAAAGGGGCCGTCCCGATGAGCGAACCGGGGTATAAAAAATTTGGTAAAATCCGGCCAGTCCCCCCGGGAAAACCCCTTTTACTTCTCATTTAAAGGTTTCCCCGGCCGTGGCCCCATTTTTTTAAATGCCCCACCTTTCTGGGGCCGGCGTTCCCCCCCGAGGGAACCCCATTTCCCTAAGGGACTCTATCCGCTTTGAAGAGTTTACCTTCTTAGGCTTGATCTTTACCCCCTGTTTGTTTTCCCGGGGCCCCGCCGCAGTTTTCTGAAGATGGTCTTCAAAGGAGTTTTCCCAAAAAACCACTAACTCGTCCCCGGTAGTAGGGCCCGACTCAAAATTTAAAATCTCCCAAACAGTGCTCCATCAGCCCTTGAAAAGTTCCCCCCTGGGCCCCAACATTTTAAAAGGCATCCGAATTTTAAATCATAGACCCCATAGGTAGGGAAAAAAAGCTGTCTTTTGCCCCATCCTTCTTACACGGCACCTGCCAGTTTTCCCGCGGCCAAGTCAAAAAGTTTGAGGGGAAAAACCTTTTTTCTTTCCTTGAGCGGACCGCGATTTTCAATCCCTGGGAGTGGAAAAGGGACACAAAAGGGGGGCATTCCTTTTTCGGTAATCTACACAGAAACCCGAGACTCCCCACTTTTTTTTTGCACCCAAACCAAGGGGTTGCCCCGGGGCTTTGACTCCTTGGTTTACCCTTTTTTTCCACAAAGCCCCGGGCCCCCTTTTTTTTCACTTCCTGGGGACATCTTGGGTGGGAAAATTTTTCCCGGTACCTTTCTTGATGGGGATAGCATTGCCCCTTGGGATTTCAAAGCCCCAAGGGAAAGCCAACCAAGTCTTTATCTTTTCTTTTTAGAACGCCCCCTTAAATTTCCCCCAAAAGGGTATCTTCCAAACAGCTTTTTTTGCCCCAGAGTAAGAGGGCCCGAAAGTCAACCCCCCCTCTTTGGGCCCTGAAACACCCCGGGAAAAAAACATTCCGCTGGGGGAGGCTCCCTGTCGGAGCCCCACTGCCAAAAGGGTTTCCTTCCCCACTTTTCAGGGAAAAAGCGTAAAGCCTCGCCGGAAGATGTTTTTCTCGGGAACTTGACTTCAGCTAACAGAGGATTCGTGGGGAAAGGTTTAAATCGCTTTTCCCTGACATTGAGGGGATTCACAGGTACACACCATTTTTCACGGTTTGGGAAGGGCCCGAGCTACCGTGGGAAAGGGTTTTATGACCCTTTCCCTTTAGATGGTTTTTAAAACAAGAAATTCCAGCCATTCAACTTCCGTCCGGCCCCCACCCGGGAACATCAAAACCTGTTTGTGTCGTGGCCCGGGCTCTTTATCAGGGGTTTCGATGGCACCCTTTACAGGGCCCCAAAAAAACTAACTGGATGTAGGGACTTTCGCAGACGGGCTCCTCCCATCTGTTGGGAGGGCCTTCAGGTTTGGCCCGGTGCGTGGTGGCCCCCCGCCCAAAATCTTGGTCCAACTTTCCCCGTAGAGGTGGGATTTCCCCGTCTCCCGAGGGACATTCATACCCAGGGGGTTTACATCCATCCCCCTCCCCAAATGGGGACCAAACCCGCAAAAAACTCCCTTCTTGCCGATGTTTTGTCCCCCAATCGGACTTGCCCTCCAGACCCATCCCTTGCACGCCATCTCCCCAATTTTTGGGGTGCCCTCAGGGCCCAAAGAAAGCTGCCATTTTTTCCGGCTCCTTTATTTTGGGCCAAAAATGTCCCCCAAAAAAAACCAAAGGGCCCTCAAAAGGGGACTCTGACCCTGTATCAACAGGGGAGGTAAATTTTTGCCTTCTAAACCCGGGTTCCATTTGTGGGCCCTCTCGGCATAGAGGTCATGCTCTTCAGCATGGGGTTTTAAACTTCGTTTTTACTTTCCCCCAGGGGGGCCCCCGTACTTTGGGGGGGGCTGGGAGTTTAAAAACCCCCCTCGGCCCTACACGTTTCCCAAAACACCTTTTCTGGGGATTTTGGCCGTACTGGTTGGGAAAACCCAGCAGAGGGGCCCCCCAGGTTCTGTGTACCTGATGGACCCTTTTCAGTGGGAAAAATTTTCCGTGGGGTTGTCCTGAAATTGGGAAAATGCCCGGGGGGTGGGTCATTTCTGGAAACTTGTAGCCGTTCCCCCCTTAAACTGGGAACTTTCCAAACCGAAATTTCCTTTAAACCTTCCCCAAAGCCTGGCCCTATGTTAAAGACCCTGGGGTCTCCCGCCCTTTCTTGCTTTGGGGACACTTAAGGCCCTTTTCCATTTTGGTTTTTTGGGGTTTTCTTCCCTCTCAAAGCGGCAAGTAAAAAACTATAAAAAGTCAGGGCAGCCCCCCCTTTGGGGCATTTTTTTGAATTTTCCCTTTAAGGGTTTTTGTATAGTCCCAAAAATGAAAATGATTTTTAGTAGCTTTCCACTTCATGAAAAGCCCCCCTTGGGCCCCGGGTCTCGCCCCTTATTTCATTCAAAAATTTCCTGTAGGGCATTTTGGGGACGCAATGAGGGGCCAAACCCCCCCTTTTTCGGCCTGGGGAAGGATTTGGGTTTTCATGGGGCCCACCTTGGCACGCCCCCCTTGGGGTCCCCTTTCCCCAGGGAGAATAAATTTTTTCCCGCGGTCCCTCTCGAATCGGGGGTGTACCCTCAATGTCCCCCTAACGGGCCCCTTCTTAAAACCCCCAAGTTTCCCCCGCCCCAGTTTTTGGACTTGGGGGTTTCATATTTTTAAAAATACTACGCACCCTTTTTGTCCATCCCGCAGTGTCCCTGTTTTTTTCCCTCAAATTGGGGAGGGAATTTTTAAAAAGCACCCCAAAAGGAAATAAACAAATTGGGCGGGCATTATGGGGGCACCCTGAACTCTGGCTCTGGGCCGGGACCATTGATTCCGGGGGAAGACCTCCCCCTTGCATCTCCGTCCATAACCGGGGCGCGGGATCCTGCCTGCTACCAAGTTGTAAGTGAGCCCCGAGGTAGATTCCCGGAAAAACGAAAATTACGGGGCAAAGGGAAAAAGACCCCAACAACATTTCAACAACCCAAAGTTTTTCTGAACTTTTCCCAAGCCATATTTCCCCAAAATAGTTTCCAAGGCCCCCTTTCCCACAGCCCGCCGCTGAGAGTTGTTCCTTTGGTTTCACGTTAAATTTACCTAGTCCCGGGGGGGGGGGGTTTTGAAAGGCCGAACACCCGCTACTTTTTAATACCATACAAGGACAGGAACAATCGTGTGCGGTGCAGTTCAAAAGGGCGCCGGCGGTGTGGCACAGAAGCTTACAACTTAACCAGCTCTACCCACTACCCCCAGACATATACATATAAAACAGATCCTCTCACATGCGAACCGGTTGCATAAATAACAGCGCTATAGCACACAGTCCTAGTTTTGTTGGCGTGCACGCGTTCTTTGACCCGGGTATACCTTTTCGATGGCCGGCAGTTGCTGCTCTGAGGTGATGATCCCTGCTGTTGAAGCCGACATCCAAGATGTAGTCGCTCCGCTCAGTCTCTGCAGAGTGCTCTTTCCTTTGTGGGGCTTTCTTCGATAACCGCTTCAATGTGCACAGTTACACTCTTCCTCTCTGGGGGTTCTCACACATTTGACCCCCCAAACACAGCAGGAAAGCTCAATCTTCAGCCAGCATCTGTTCCCTCCTGCCTTCTCTTTGTCTTTCTTTCTTGCTCTTTCCAAAAATGGCCACTGCCAAATGTTTCCAGTCACATGTCTCATTTGCATACACCAGTCTCTAGAGACAGTGGCATCTTGTGGCCAAACACCAAAATGCAACAGAATACTTTACTATGATAGGTCACACATATGATTTTACTGAGTACATAAAATGCGGCTGTTCCACTATCCCACAGAGGAATGGGCCAATATACTAGCAATAGTGTGGGCCAATCTTGTGAAGACTTTCAGAAAACGTTTGACCTCTGTCAATGCCAACAAAGGATAAATAACAAAGTATTGAGATGAACTTTTGTCATTAACCAAATATTTATTTTCCACCATAATTTGCAAATAAATTTTCTCCAAATCAGACAATGTGATTTTCTCGTTTTGCTTTCTCATTTTGTCTCTTGTAGTTGAGGTCTACCTATGATGTCAATTACAGGCCTCTCTCATCTTTTTAAGTGGGAGAACTTGCACAGTTGGTGGCTGACTAAATACTTTTTTAATAATAATAATAATAATGTTTATTTATATAGCGCCAACATATTCCGCAGCACTTTACAATATAGAGGGAATAAGCACAGACAAACCAGACATTACATTATAAAAAAGCTACTGACAAATGAGACACAAGGTGTGAGGGCCCTGCTCGCAAGAGCTTACAATCTATTAGGGTGTATGGGTGAAACAAAGGCTGACAAAGTGCTTGGTTACAATGGACCAGCCATGTTACATAAATATGGGGTTAGTATACATAAAATGTGGATGAACCTGCCATCCCAACCATTACATCTATATACAGATAAGTGCCTGTGGGTGCCAAAGTGCAGGAAGTGACAAATCTGTGACAGAATTTGGGGGGTTGACAATTAGGGATTTTGATAGGCTTGTCTAAGAAGATGGGTTTTCAGAGCGCACTTAAAACTGTGAGGGTTGTGAGTGTGCCTGATCACATGGGGTAACATGTTCCAGAGAACTGGTGCAATACGTGCAAAATCTTGGAGACGGGCATGGGAGGTTCGGATGAGTGAGGTGTGTAGTCTTAGATCAGTAGCAGAGTGGAGAGAGCGGGTAGGGTGGTAGACAGAGATAAGGGAGGAGATGTATGGGGGTGCAGCACTGTGGAGAGCCTTATGTGTGAGAGTGATGAGTTTATGTTGTATTCTGTACTGAATAGGCAGCCAGTGCAGAGACTGACACAGGGTAGAGGCATCAGTATATTTGTTCCCCACTGTAGTTCCCCCACAGATGTCTTGTTACCCTGTTACTAACTGAATGCCAGGAGGACACATGACTGATGCTTTTTTCAATCCATGGAAGCCATTACTAGGAAAGGAATATGGGCTATAAACAGTTGAAACTAGAAGTTTACATACACTATATAGAATGACATATACACTACCGTTCAAAAGTTTGGGGTCACCCAGACAACTTTGTGTTTTCCCTGAAAACTCATACTTTTATGTATCAAATGAGTCGCAAAATGAATAGAAATATAGTCCAGACATTGACAAGGTTAGAAATAATGATTTTTATTTGAAATAATAATTTTCTACTTCAAAATTTCCTTTCGTCAAAATTGCAGCAATTTCAGCATAGCAGACCTTCGGCATTCTAGCTGTTAATTTTCTGAGGTAATCTGGAGAAATTTCACCCCACGCTTCCATAAGCCCCTCCCACAAGTTGGATTGGCTTGATGGGCACTTTTTGCGTACCATACAGTCAAGCTGCTTCCACAACAGCTCAATGGGGTGGAGATTTGGTGACTGCGCTGGCCACTCCATTACAGATAGAATACCAGCTGCCTGCTTCTTCCCTAAATAGTTCTTGCATAATTTGGAGGTGTGCTTTGGGTCATTGTCCTGTTGCAGGATGAAATTGGCTCCAATCAAGCGCTGTCCACAGGGTATGGCATGGTGTTGCAAAATTGAGTGCTAGCCTTCCTTATTCAAAATCCCTTTTACCTTGTACAAATCTCCCACTGTACCAGCACCAAAGCAACCCCAGACCATCACATTAGCTCCACCATGCTTGACAGATGGCGTCAGGCACTCTTCCAGCATCTTTTCAGTTGTTCTGCGTGTAACGGGTTGCGCAGCGGTCCGGGCCACGGACCGCGGTCGCACCCGCCTTCCCCATAACGGGTCCCCAGCGTGGATGGGGGGCGCCGCGGGCCGCACAGCCGGCCGCAGCGCCACCCGTCCCATCCACTCACCTGGCCTCGCTCCCGTCCGGTCCTCGTCCCCTGCCGGCTGGAATGCGCATGTGCGCCCCCTAGCCCGCGCGCGCTCGTCCCTGTGAATTTAAAGGGACAGTGCACCGGTAATTGGGTAATTACCGGGCGCTGTTCCTATATAAGTGTTGCACCCACATCACTTCCCTGCTGGATCTACGTTGCCCCGAGCCATAGAGAAAGCGTTCCTTAAAGTGTATTCCTGCTTTACCGTGTACCAGACCTCTCGCTACGTTTCCCGACTCCGAACCTCTGCCGCCTGCCCTGACCTTCTGCCTGTCCACGACCACGAACCATTGCCGCCTGCCCTGACCTTCTGCCTGCCCACGACTACGATTCTCGGACTACGATTCTGTACCACGCTGCACCTCGGCCGCCACCGCAAGCAAGTCCCGTCAGGGGGGACGACCTGGTAGCCTCACGCCGCAGCAAGTCCATCCTGCTTTGCGGCGGGCTCTGGTGAAAACCGGGGGCTACTTAGATTCCGTTCCCTGGCGTGGCTTAACTACCATCGCTTGCGGTGGTCCGGCGGATCCACTACCCAGCCGTCACACTGCGTCTCACAAATGTTCTTCTGTGTGATTCAAACACCTCAAACTTTGATTCGTCCGTCCATAACACTTTTTTCCAATCTTCCTCTGTCCAATGTCTGTGTTCTTTAGCCCATATTTATCTTCTCCTTTTATTAGTCAGTCTCAGATATGGCTTTTTCTTTGCCACTCTGCCCTGAAGGCCAGCATCCCGGAGTCTCCTCTTCAATGTAGACGTGGACACTGGCGTTTTGCGGGTACTATTTAATGAAGCTGCCAGTTGAGGACCTGTGAGGCGTCAATTTCTCAAACTAGAGACTCTAATGTACTTGTCTTGTTGCTCAGTTGTGCAGCGAGGCCTCCCACTTCTCTTTCTACTCTGGTTAGAGCCTGTTTGTGCTCTCCTCTGAAGGGAATAGTACACACCGTTATAGGAAATCTTCAGTTTCTTGGCAATTTCTCACATGGAATAGCCTTCATCTCTCAGTACAAGAATAGACTGTCGAGTTTCACATGAAATTTCTCTTTTTCTGGCCATTTTGTGAGTTTAATCGAACCAACAAATGTAATGCTCCAGATTCTCAACTCAATGTCCATGCACACACTGACTGACAACACTAATTGGGCAGTGTCATACTGTGAAGGGTCCCACTCCCAATTGATCTAGTAGATTGAGCTTTAGAGTTCAGCTCTCTTTCCATAAGTCTTTTGAAATATTCAAATACCTAGTGGGGTGTAAAAGGCGAAAAATCCCAAAACATTGACATGGTGCTTCTCCCTAATGAGATACATTGCCCCTTCTTAGCCATAGATTACCCAGACAGTCCATTGATGCTCCTGAGATGTATGTAATGCTGCCTTTCCCTTGTGTTGTGACATCATAATATCACAGTGCATTATCTGACTTTGTTTGCTTTGCTACATCTGTAGTTCAGAAAAAATCAATTATTTCTTAGCAATAAAATGATCTCTGTGTGATGATGGCAGTGGCAGGACTCTCGAGCATTTAAAAAAAAGCACTTGAAAAACCATTAAGGAGTAATCAATAGGAACTTTTCTGAAGCAGTAGAGCCGACAAAAGTGGGAAGCAATGGTACAAACTGTGTGAAGAATAATAATACAATAATATGATAAAAGATCAGCGATAATTAAAGGCTCACCTAAGGATTGTGCAAGAAAGGCGCCACTCTTCATAGACATTTAACTATCAAATCAGCAGCAACTTCCTAAAAGACTTCACTGGGACGAGAAGAATATTTAAAGGACAGTGGCATTGTGCCTTAATGGCCAGTAATTTGTTAGATCTAGTGTCGATACTTCCAACCCACGGGAGGTTGCACACTGTTACAATCCATGCGGTCAGTTCATACTGTTACAGATAGTAGGTCAGTAGGGACCAATACTGTGGACACTGGGAAGTTGTGGATGCTGGGTCACCGAAAGCAATGATCGCATAGTAGACCACATCAGGGAGCGTAGTCTAACGGGCCCCTGGCCTTCACCAGAGTCCACCACAAGGCCAGAAAGGCTCAGCTGCGCGGAACCCCCAGTTAGTTCCCCTGATGTGGCTACTCGTGGTGACAGCTGAAGTCCAAGTTGGAAGACACCGGATACGGGCAGAGATAACGGGTCACAACAGGTATAGCCATAGACAGGTAGCGGAGTCCCAGACAGGTCATGGAAAAGTAAAACACCAGGAGACAGCAGTGGTAGCAGAGATAACAGACTAGTGCAGCAGCAGGTAACAGCAGAAGATATATACAGGTAATGCAGCAACAATACAGCAGCCAGTGGTCAAAATCACTGAAGTACAACAACGAACTGACACTGGAGCAGAGGCAAGATGTTCCTTAAATCCCAGAAGGTCACAGGTCATTGGCCAGGTAACTGGGTACTGGCCCTTTAAATATCAGTGAACTGCATGCACAGGAAGCCACAGGGCATGTGCAGTGGATCATGGATTAGAGCAGGAGCAAGGACAGGTGAGTTAAAGGGGTTGTCTCACTCGTTGATTCACCTTACCTCAGAGCTGTTTTCTTGGTTTCATTTTGAATTCAGGGGCTTGTTTACTGGCTTCCACTAGGCTGCAGTAGAAGCCAGGTTTGTAGCTATAGAAACCAGTGCTAACAGCCTTTCAGGAGAGATTGAACAGGTCTGTAGCTATAGCGACCTGAGGAGCTGATGCAGCCCATACAAGAGGGGATATCTAGGAATAGGTAGGACACTGTTAATGAACATATATTGCAAAGTGACTTGTTTTTGCAAGATCTTTAACATAAAAAGCAATCCTTGTAGTGAGACAACCCCTTTAAGTTTAGCAGCAGGAGCTGCCATAGAGATCGGAAACAACTTGGGAATCTAGTGAAGGCACGGGCACGTCCAAGGTCCAAAGCAGGGATCGCAGTGTGAACCGTGACAGAAACTTATTGTCCATGCAATATCCCCTGAGAAAATCAAATAGACAAGTAGGCTCTATGGAAGAGAGCTAGATTTCTGGTGCCAACTATTGGATGTAGCATTTCTTATAGTAACATCCAAGCCATAAAAGAGCCTTGAAACATGACATTAGATTTTAAGCCAAGCCATTTATTCCCCCAGTAGTCTTTAATCTGCAGACAGCTGCTTCAGAGTGTTTGCTCCTCAGCAATGCAGAGCAGGGATAAGGTTGGCTGCATGACATAGCTGTACTGTAGAGGGGAAAAGTTTTTCCATAAACATGTAGCGAGTCTTATAGGCCATGCAATGGCCCCCAAACAACTGTCTGCAGATTGAAGACTCGTATAGAGGTGTTACTGCCTTCCAATAAGTAACTAAACAGACCTAGAGCTCTTCTCTAGAGCCTAGTTGTACATATTTCAAACCACCAGAGTCTTGGCACACTTAGATTGGGTTTTCAAATCACATCATAATCTCTCTTTAGTGTCTAAGCCTGACCAATCTCAATTCTCCAATTAATCTTCCTTGATCTAAAGCAGTAGAAGAGTGAAGAAATCAGGCGATACTTTTTAGAGGCTAACTGAGTATATTTGATAGTGTGCTTTCGAGAGGACTAGCTCTCTTCTTGGTGTTATACAACAAACTGAAATACACAGACTTTTTATACACAAAAGACATGGATCTTCAAAGGAACTTAGAATCCTTAAAAATAACAAAATGCAATATAAGTAGAGCAGTTATTTACAACAGGTCAAGAAATAAACAGTCTGGAAACTTGTGAGGCGTGACAGGAGTGATCAGTAATTATTTCTCTTATCTATTTGCAATCAGGGGAGATTTGTTGCTCTCACAGTTCACACATAGTTTGACATGAAGCTGCTATGAATATTCAATCCATTTTGCAGAGTTTTAAATTTTTGCATTCATTTATATTCCCATCCCTTCCTCTCCCTCTGAGTCTTAAAATGCCCCATTAAGACCGTAACCTGCAAATCTTCCATGGAGTGATTTTCTCCAGAGAAATGTGCGGCCACTGGCAGATCTGTTCTACTGTTGTTAATGGTGAATCTGAACATTGCACACACATGATCAGATACACCACATTGGAAGACCTGCAGGAAAATGTCTACCTAATTCTGTGCACCTGTTGGGATTGTAGGACAGGTACACTGTCAGCTGTGTGGATGTGCCTGCAGGTCTTGCACCTGTTCTGCAGGCAGGGTGAGGTGCCATTTTCTGTTGGGGCCTTCAGGGCGCTCCGGACAATAATGCGCCGCAGGTTTGGTGGTTGCCGAAAGGAAAGGAGGGGGGGGGACTGGGAATATTTCTTTGAGTCTGTTGTCCCTATGTAGCACAGGTTGGAGTTCCTTGGCCATCTTTCGTAGGATCTCTAGCTGTGGGTTGTAGGTGACAACTAGGGGCACTCGTTCTTCACAGTACACATTGTAGCACAAAGTGCATTTTGTAAACACTAAGGACGACATGTCCCAATACGTAAGCCCCAATTTTTTTGTCTATTTGTGCCAAAAACACTTTTGACGCCATATTATCTATGTAATTGAACTGTAATATACCAAAACTAGGCGCATTATACACTGGGCACGACACATTGTAATGCACCAAAAAAGCCGCATTATATATAGCAGCAATGATATGCTGTGAGTCTCCATAATGCAATGCGCCTATTGAGGTGCATTACATACACTGGTAATAATACGTTATGCGCCTCCGTTATGCAATGCGCCACTATAGGCACTTTACATACACTAGTAATGATATGCAAAGTGCCATGATTTGCATAATGTGCCTAAAAAGGTGCTTTAAGTTTACTATGCAAGGTATACCAGATTTTTGAGAGGATCGTAGTTTCAGCCACACTTTACACAAGGTAAAAAAATGGAATAAAAAGCAATCAAAAAGTCATATAAATGCCAAAGTGGTACCAGTAAAAACATCAGTTGTGAACAATCATGTATCCCCCAACATGGTACCAATCAAAACGTCAACTCATCAAGCCCCTATACAGCTATGCACTGTACACAGAAAAATAAAAAGGTTATGGCTCTCAGACTAAGGTGATCGAACTATGTTTTTAATTTCCAAATAAGAGTATTTTTATTGTGTAAGAGCAGTTAAACATAAAAAATATATACCGTATATACTCGAGTATAAGCCGAGTTTTTCAGCACAAAAAATGTGCTGAAACCCCCCCTCGGCTTATACTCGAGTCACTGTCGGCGCTCGGGCGCTGCGATGGCCCGTGCGCCGACAGGGACGCTTCAGCTATATGCGGCTCCTCATGGAGCGCATATAGCTGAAGGCCGAGTACAGCTGACAGCCTCCGGGCGCTGTCAGCGATCTCCCCCCTGTGTGCGACTCCTCCGGAGCGCACACAGGTGAAGAGATACCACTGCGGCGCAGAGAGCGAGCGCTCCCTGCGCCGCAGTGGACTCCGGGTGGCCGCGGCCGTCCGGAGTTTCCGGCACAGGCGGCGTGTGTCATCACGCTGCGTGCACGGTCTGATGACATCACCCACCTGTGCCGGGAAGACAGGACAGCGCGCGGGAGGCCGGACAGCGAGGAGGCGGAGCGGCGAGGGAGACGGAGCAGCGGGGAGCCAGGTAAGTGGTTTTTTTTTGTTTTAAAACCCTGTCTATGCCTGCCTATACCTGCCTAGATGACCTATACCTGCCTATACCCTGCCTACAGCCTACCTATACCTGCCTAGACCTATACTTGCCTATACCCTGCCTACAGCCTACCTATACTTGCCTATACCCTGCCTACAGCCTACCTATACTTGCCTATACCCTGCCTACAGCCTACCTATAGCCTGCCAAGAGGACCTATACCTGCCTATACACCTCCTACAGCCTACCTATTGGACCTATACCTGCCTATACCCTACCTACAGCCTACCTATAGGACTTATACCTGCCTATACCCTGCCTACAGCCTACCTATAGGACCTATACCTGCCTATACCCTGCCTACAGCCTACCTATAGGACCTATACCTGCCTATACCCTGCCTACAGCCTACCTATAGGACCTATACCTGCCTATACCCTGCCTACAGCCTACCTAGAGGACCTATACCTGCCTCTACCCTGCCTATAGCCTACCTAGAGGACCTATACCTGCCTATACCCTGCCTATAGCCTACCTAGAGGACCTATAACTGCCTATAGCCTGCCTAGGGGGACCTATACCTGCCTAGGGTGACCTATACCTGCCTATAACCTGCCTAGGGGGACCTATACCTGCCTATAACAACCTATACCAGCCTATAACCTGCCTATGGGGGACATACAGCTGCCTATATCAGCCAATGGGGGACATTAAACTGCCTATATCTGCCTATGTAATTTTATTGGTATCCATTTTTATTTTAAAAATTCACCAGTATCCGCTGCATTTTTCACCCTAAGCTTATACTCGAGTCAATAAGCTTTCCCGGTTTTTGTGGCAAAAGTAGGTGTCTCGGCTTATATTCGGGTCGGCTTATACTCGAGTATATACGGTAAATTGGGCATCACTGTAATCATATCAATCTGCTTAGCAAAGTCAACATTTATACCACATGACTGCTATAAAAAATAAAAAAAACTACCAGGATTGCTGTATTGCGTTCATCCCACCTCCCTTACATGCAATCAAAGTGTCATATGAAACCCAAAATGGAAACAATGAAAAGCTTAATGAGCTCCATACAGAAAAATAAAATAGCTGTCAGACTATGACGATATAAAATAGCAATTTTTTTTACAAAAGCATTTCTATTATGTAAAATTAATAAAACATTTAAAATCTATATAAAATTGATATCGTTGATGCTGCATAGTTAAGTTAACATGTCATTTTTACTGCACAGCAAACACTGTACTGCAGAAATGAAATCCAAAACACAATGGCAGAATTGCTGGGTTTTTTTTTATTTTCATGACTAACGCTAAAAAAAAAATGTGAAACATCTGTGTACATCCCAAAATGTACAATACTGTACACTGCTAGATGAAATTCCTGAGTGTTGAATCCAAAATTGGGTGACATCTGAAAGGTTTCATCTGTTCTGATACTGTGGGGACTTTTCAAATTTGACATGGTACCCACCAAAATCTGTTTTCCAAATGCCAAACAGCGCTCCCTCCCTTGCACACCCCTCCATGCGCACAAATAGCAGTTTAAACCCACATATATGGTATTGCCGAACTTAGAAGAAATTAGACTAGACATTTTGAACCACATGTATGAAAACTGTCTAGGTCTAAATTCACTTTGATGCCCATAGCAACCAATCAGAGCGCCCCTCTAATTTTTCCAGAGCACTATATGAAATGAGAGGGGTGCTCTGATTGGTTGCTATGGGCAACAAAGTGAGTGTTAGACCTAGACAATCTTCATACATGTGGCCCTTTGAGGTGATTTTTCACCAATATTCCTTGTGAAAAAAAAAAAACTGTATATCATTAGGAAAAATTATTATTATTTTTTTTCATGGCACAAGACTTAAAAAAATCAGTGAAACACCTGTGGGGGCCGGAATACTCACTACACCCCTGGATACATTCCTTAAGAGATGCAGTTTTCCAAATGAAGTCTATTTCAGTTAAGTCTATTTTATTACATTTTAGCACCAAAGCGTGTCTGCAAACCTGTAATGGCACCTAAAGAAAATCCTAACGAAAATTAGACCCCAATGACCAGTAGGCAATCCCCTTATTCTGAGGCTTGTGTTGAGACAAATAGGTCCACATATTGGATATCTCTAACATACAGGCTCTTCAGAGTCCTGTGTTGCAAATTTTCTTGAAAATGTTAAAATTTGGTACTTAATTAAAAAGTCCCCATATGTCCTGAAAAAACGGGTTTTTACAAAATGATACCAACATAAAGTAGAATTATGGTAGATGTTAATTATTTACTAATTAGTTTGGTGTGGCTACCTGTCTAATAAACAAGGATTGTATCGAACAAAATTAATTGCTAACCTAAAAGCATCAACAAATTATTCCCAGATAAAGTGATACATGTCAGATTTGAAAAATAGGGCATGGTCCTTAAGTCCAAAACAAGCTTAGACCTTAAAGGGTTAAGTGGTTTCCAGTGTCTTGAAACCCCTGTGTAGGCCAGGACTGGGGTAAAATAAGAAGTAGCCTGTATTCACCTCTACAGCTGTTCCAGGCAGAGCTGCAGTATCCTTGGTTTGTCCCCTAGCTGTGACATCATGTGCATTCTTCCTGTGACCATGCAGCCAAAGACAGGCCTCATCCGCTTGTACATACAGCATGTGGCCCCTGAGGCCAGTGACTGGATGCATGGTCACATGAGTGATGTACATGGCATTACTGTTGGGGAACATTGGAGCTAAGGGGCATATAAACGGAAGCAGCTATAGAGGTGAGTACAGATTTTTTATTTATCTCATTGCAGTCTCACCCTGTACCGGTGTTTCAAAATCTCGGTAAATCCCTGAATAACAAATTTGGATAACAAAAGGATATTTTGCTGCACAATGAATTGTGCGTCATAAAACGTTTTTATTATTTTGCCATTAAAACTAAAACTTTATCAGAATTTATTATCTCACACATTTTATATTTCTAAATCCATTTGTCGGTCGAGTACTAAATATATCAATTGCAATGTAAAACCCAATTATCTGTTTTCCTCCCTGAATACATTTGTGCATTTGGATAAGTATTAAAAAGTATAGCGCTTTCCTGTTTCTTGCATGTAAATCAGACTTCAAGATGAATAATGCTTATTTGATCAAGCATAATATATGAAACTAGGATATCATATCAAGGTAAGCTGTTCCTGTACTTGCTCTCATGGTTGAGGCATTTAAGGATGTTGGCTTGTGCCACTGAGTGGAGATATATACTGTGTAGCCTTTTTGGCCAGGTTTTGTTTTTGAGATGACAAAAAAAATTCAATGTACCGTAAGTGAATAGGGGTTAAAAAAAGGCCTTATAAACAATCAGCATAAAGAACCCACTCCATGCCCCATCAATTGCATATACTTGCAGCTTATTTTACTTACTGATTATAATGGGGAAAACCAAATCTGTATCCATGACTGTCTAGTTAATCAGAGTATATTTTATAGTCATGCACACAACAGAGTACATTGCATTGAGAGACCATGTGCATACTATTCCCAACCGTTCTGGATCCTGCAGGAGAGTTCCGGATGCCGACCCTGCATTTTTAACTGTTTAAAGTCAGCAAATGTCAGCAGCCAACTTATGCTGGCTGCTTTCTGCAATAGTGGCACAAGAAGCATCATGAGATGCTCACTGGCTGCAGGAGGCTCACCCTATCTCTGCAGCAAGACTAGCTGCAGCTGTTGCACATGGCTGCAGGATACCCACCCTACCTTCACAGCAAGACTAGTCCTTTTCTGCACCAAGATAGTTAATGGATTCTCCCTGACATCCTCCTTGGTAGCCTATTCAACATCCGAGAAAGCTTGATGACACCCTAACCCCACAGCAGGCTAAGCTAGGAAGCTTTCCTGGGCATAAGATAGTCTATCCAGCCTAATATATGCAAGTGTAGTGTTTCTGTCGAATGAGTGTTGGATTTATTCCTTTGATAAAATGGTCAAAAAGGAATGATGTTGGAGAATATTTATTTAAATAAATTGTGTAAATTTTTTATCATCTTTTTTCAGTGTTAGTTTGTTAGGTGTCTGATGAACACCTCTCCATTACTAGAAATGAGGCTTGGTGTCAGCCAACGGTGTTTCTTGTCACTCCCTCTCACTATTACTCCAGTAACCAATGCACCAGGAGTAAAGGAAAGATTCAGGTTACCATCAGAAGCTGACCCTCTAATGTGATGGTCCACTTCTGAGGTGTCTTTTCTTTTACAATGGGGAGGGTGCAATATCCATTGACCTACCCATCCTGATAGTATCAGGCTGCAAATGTTGGTTTTACCTTTTTCTTGCTATGAAAAAAGGAGGGACCCCATATATATTTTTTTTATATTTTTTTCTTTAATGATAAAACAATATGGGTTCCACCCTTTTTTCTTAACCAGACAAGGTAAAAACCATCAGCTGCATGCTGATACTATCAGGATGGGAAGGTCCATAGATATTGGGCTCTTCCCTTCCTAAAATTACCAGTCCACAGGCAGCCCAAAAGTGGACCATCACACTAGAGGGTCCACTTCCAATGGTTACCCTGCACTTCTCAGTAACCCTGGCGTGTTGGGTACTGGAATAATAATAAGAGTGGGTTAGTGTCAGCCTTGGGGTGATGAAAAACACCACTGGCTGACACCAAGCCCCAGAGCTAGTAATGGAAAGACATCTGTCAGACAACTCCATTACTAAAAAGTAAAAAGTACACCGACACAATACTTTATATAAATAAACACTACCTGACACCATCCCTCCTTCAACATTTTGCTAAAGATATAGGTCCAACACTGGACTGATGTAGTCCAATGAATCTGTCATAGTGCAAAAGAAAACCTGTGGAAAAACAACCTTTGCAATAGACACTAAGGGCGACATATATGATCGGGATTTGCGCCCGATTTCTGGCGGAAACTGCGCCTCACCGGTCCGAATCCCCTGTCCCTGTGATGCGGTGTTAGGCGCAACCTTCGCCACTTTCGGATGCGCCTAACATGAAGGGGCGTGCAATGGATGCGGTGTGGGCGTTCTGGGGCAGGACGCACCACATTCAAATCCTCCGATGCATGCATTGCGATGCTCTTATGGGTTTTCTAATGCAATCTATAATAAAACTGTACATACATGAAATCAAATGATAAGACTCACGAAGTTGTGCCGATGTGTATATAAAATGAACAATAATATGGGGGTAACGAAAATAAACAAATAAAAATTAATTCAATGAGTTAATATTTATTTATTTATTTTCGTTACCCAATGATCAATAATATGGGTGTAACGAAAATAAAGAAATAAAAATGAATTCATTGAATTAATATTTGTTAGTTTATTTCCGTTACCCCCATATTATTATTCATTTTATATAGAGATCGGTACAACTTCGTGAGTCTTACCATTTGATTTTGGGCATGTACAGTTTTATTATAGATTGCATTAGAAAACCCATAAGAGCGTTGCTCGCTCTCCCATTGGCCCAAATAACCGCGCCTTTTTTTAACTTAGCCAATCACAAACAGAGCTCACTCTGCATTTCTTTTCCCCATTGAACTCTGAGATAAGTAGCTCACCCGCTCATTGGCTAAGCTGGACGAGCCCCTCTTCCCTCAACCAATCACAGTACTAGAATATTTCCCATAGACAGTAATATCTTTTAGTGCGCCCTTCTATCGCGCCCTTCTTGCCGCACTCAAAATCGACGCACTACATATGATTGGTGGATTCATATCTGCCGCCTGGGCTCAACCAATCGGCTCTTTTCTGCCTTTTTTACTGTATTTTGAACTGTCCCTCCTTTTCTTTGATTGGTCAATACTACTCCATAGGTTATAATGGTTCACTGTCGCTCCTATTCTGATTGGTTGGTTTCTGCCGACCAATGAGAAGCGCTTACAGATTTTAAATTACTGTATTTCCCGGCAATTTTCAATATCCCAATTCCTGATGTAGCGCCGGTGACGGCGACAAACACGTTGTTAGTGATTTTATTTACGCATGTTTTCAAAAGGTTTTAGCTCTTTTACAGATAATATTTTACACTTAATAAAAACTATTTATTTACTTATACTCCATGCCGCACGGAGCTGAGATTTCAGTGCCCCCATCTCTCCATAGACTACAATGGGACAAAGTAGCTCGCGCTCTGATTGGCCGGGATAGCCAAGCCCCCGCTAGTTCAACCAATCGGCTCTTTTCTGCCTTTTTTACTGTATTTTGAACTGTCCCGCCTTTTCATTTGATTGGTCAATACTAGTGTTGAGCGATTGCGTTGGCTATCGAGATCGATCGATAGTCGATAGTCGGCCGCTATCGATAAGGTTTTTCGATAGTGAGCGTCGATTATGAGCGATGACCATTAAAGTCTATGGGAGAGCAACAACACCTTCATTATTACACCCAAACAAGGCTGGAGAAGCTGAAATTAACATCCACAACAGTCAAATGGATACGTGCTACATCTTAGGCAACACACTTAGGTTATAAAGTCACAGAACCTTTCAATTCACCTGTGGTGAATATAGAATTGCTGTTTTAAGATTTACGTAGATGCTGTGTCAATGAACAATGCTGGGTGCGCAAAAGTCAAAAAACACGTAACTGTATATGTTTTGGTATAATAAAACGGTATTTTTTGAACTTTCAATTCACCTGTGGTGAATATAGAATTGCTGTTTTAAGATTTACGTAGATGCTGCGTCAATGAACAATGCTGGGTGTGCAAAAGTCAAAAAACACGTAACTGTTATGTTTTGGTATAATAAACGATATTTTTTGCACCTTTCAATTCACCTGTGGTGAATATAGAATTGCTGTTTTAAGATTTACGTAGATGCTGCGTCAATGAACAATGCTGGGTGCGCAAAAGTCAAAAAACACGTAACTGTGATGTTTTCGTACGATACACGGTATTTTTGGCAACAAACAACTTGTGCTGACTACAAGATTGCTGGATTGTAATTTAACTGCAAGGTGGATATATCAACAGTCACAGGTGTAATGGGTAAAATTGAAAATGAACACCTATCTGAAATGTATACTGATAATAAAAGTGAGTTTTGCAGCTAACAAATAGACCTGCAGTTACTAGAAATGATGTGTATCCAATATAAGTTCAGGCTGCCCAATATCCAGGAAATATTTCAATAGCAAACTGTTAATAATAAAGATATTCCACTACAATGTCTACACTAAGTCTTGGTGAACTTTATCCAGTGTTCTTTATAGATAGAGCTTGTCTGTGTTCGCCCGTGAGCCCCCCCCCCCCCGCTCCCACCGCCGTGAATTTACAGCGGTAGATGCTGCTTTAAAATTCTCTAGCTAACTACATAAAATCTTCAAATCTCTAATTAACTAAAATTGGAAGGATCACAGCTAATAGTAGAGGTTTCTACTGTGCAGAAATAGACTAATTTCGCTGAGCTGTTTGGCCACAGGCAGAGCGCAGGTCCTATCCCTATGAGACGCTGAGAGACACTGAGGCTGAAACAGGAAACGCTGTTCTATGTAAAACGAGGTCATGTGATTTTTCCAGCCAATCGCAACCATACACATCCCAGTCATGACGTTGCACACACATCTCACCCTGCTCTATTCTGTAATCTGATTTGCTGGCCGCCAAAATTACAGGAAGCGCCGAAAAAGGCGCGATCTTAATAGATGATGCACAGATTTTAACCTTAATTATCGCATGATCTGGAAATTTCGATCACCATAAAAACCTTGCCGATTTCAACTTTGTCGATAAAAATCGCTCAACACTAGTCAATACTACTCCATAGCTTATAATGGGTCACTGTCGCTCCTATTCTGATTGGCTGATTTCTGCCGACCAATGAGAAACGCTTACAGAATTTGAATTACTGTATTTCCCGGCAATTTCCAATAACCAAATTCCTGATGTTGCGCCGTTCTTGATTTTTTGTTAGTGATTTTATTTATGTATGTTTATAGAAGGTTTGAGCTCTTTTTCAGATAATGTTTTACACCTAATAAAAATGATTTTTTTGAATCATACTCCATACCTCACGGAGCTGAGAGCTTATATTGATTTCTTGAGCGATCTTATATATTTTCACTTTGATTTTTAATGATCCACTTTTTCACTACATTTAATCGCTTTTAGACAGCTTTGATTTTTCACTTTATTCATTCATTCATTTGAAAGACAACTCTTTTTGCTATTCACTAACATGTTTAATGATTTTTTGCTCATTTCCAGCCTGTCTCGAATCGGAATACATGATAGGCGCAGTCCCGCACTGCGCCTAAGTCCCGTACTGCGCCTCACACACTGGCGAGGCGCGGTGGGCTTTACAACGCATGTATGAGCGCATCTCAGGCGCCGACATACATAAGGCGCAGCTTTCACATTCGAGCGCTCAAAAACGTGCGCTCCGACGCGCCGAGATTCATACATGTCGCCCTAAGGGCGACATGTATGAAATTTGGCATTTAAATGCCAAATTTCATGTGCATAATATCAGTCTAGAATGTCCCATATTTATGAACCCCCTTTACAGCGGGTCATAAATCAGGCACATTCTAGTGCTTGTACGACATTTCTGGCTCAGGTATACCACTTTGCTACGGTTTGCTATGGTTCTAGTGTGCCCAGCCTCCCAGCTCACTCCTGATAATGGCGTGTGGGACTTTTAAAAATGTAGTGAACAGGGCTGCGCCTGATATTGGGCAGAGAAGACACCAGATATCTGGCGCAGCCCCATTCATACATGCCGCCCTAAACTTCATACCTTGTACCCCCTTAAGATCCTGAAGACCCTGTGACTGATCTTCTGGAGATGCAAGGGTTCAGGCCGCACAGTACAATTATGAGGGGTACAAGCAATAGCCACAACACAATTTCCAGGGGTTGTTGCTCCTGGGGAAGGTGGGAACGGAGGATGTCCCTTTACCCCCTCTCCCATCTTTCCATTGTGTCATGCTGCCTAATACCAACACAAAATATAATCAACACCTATTACTCCATGGAGCGTTTAAACAGAGGTGGGGAACAGGTAGTTAGAAGTTGGAAAAGTGAGGACTCTAAGATGTTTTTGTGGTAAATTCTGAAGGGGCGAGTTGTGGTTGGAGAAGTCATTGTGGCGGTCTGGGTAGGATCAACACGGAAAGAGAAAGTGATTGCAGAGAATACCTCATTTGTGTAACTGCACTGTAATCATAACTTAGCTTAACGCCTGTGTAGAACTGGTATGTACAACTATATATTCACTGTATGGCAGGAATATTGGTCCTAGTATAAAGTATGGCAGTATTGTTTTGTCACCTTATGGAGGTGATATGTGGTCATTGTTTGGCGGTCTTATCTGGTCTTTGAATAGTGGTATATTGATAATTTTGGCACAGGTATACTGATTTGGTGAGTAAAAGTATGGTAATATTATTTGCTCCTTGTATAGCGGTATTAGGTGGTAATTGTATGGCCATTATTTAGGGGTAACATCCATACAAAATTGTCTTACAGCTATTTGTATGTATTTATGTATATAGAATATACTATTTTATCTAAATTCATCTTTAAAGATCCTAGTAATACCACTATTGTAATCACAGTGGTCTGCAGGACAAAGTTGGACATGATTTAGTGTTCTTGAGTGTAGTTAGAGGCCTGGCCTGGTATGATGTCATGGGATTTGGTGTGACCTAAAGGGAGTTTGCCACTTTGAACATGCTATCTGATCTGCTAGCAAAGTGTTATAGAGCAGGAGGAGCTGAGCTGATCAGTGATCTACAGTCTTTTTGGTATGCACCTACAGAGACAGCTATCAATCACTTATAAAATCACTTACTGGACTCCTTAACCCACAGCAAGCAGTAAACTAAATAAATTTTAAATTCTGCTGAATCTTTTTCTACAAAACTATATATCAATCTTCTCAGCATCTCCTGCTCTGTAAAATGCTGCTGGCAGTTCTGATAGCATGTTCAATGTGACATGTTCCCTTTAAAGTGTTTGCCTCTTTGTATTCGCTAAATGTTGGGAGCCACATGGCTTCCATGCACTGCTGTCTATTCTCCACTGGGCTTGGTATGTATGGAGATTTCATCCTCTAGGAGCAATGTTGATAACTCTTTACCAGCTCCATTTTATGACACGTTATGTCTGATTCTTACCTCCTTATTCCTCTGTATGAAATTGGTGGGACATGGATAAACAACAGTAGTGGCCTCATGCACGTCTACGGCAGTCCTATCACAGCTTCATTAATAATGTCATTGTTTCCTTTCCATGCATTTTAGTCGCACAACTAAGATATTAAACAAACAAAATAAACAATTAGTGCCCTTTAGATTCGGGTCAGTGTTAAATTAAACCCTAAACCAAACATTTTGGATGGGTTCAGCCCAAATCGGGGTTATAGTGCAAATCACCAAAAAAAAAAAAAAATCAACCATAATCCTGAACATTTCTCCTTCTATGGACTTCATCAGACTTCTACTACTTCACAAATTTAGTCCCTTTGACCAAAGGAGATTCATCATTCTCACTGGAAGGAGTGCTGCTCACTGAGGCTGTGAAAATTGCCAAAGCACAGCACCTTCGGGGGACAGTCCGTGAAGGTTTCTCACACAGTGTGGGATGAGCGACCAAAGCCCAAGGTGAATGGAGCATCACTAAAACCTGCCTGTGTCTCCACTTCCATGTAGGGACTTTCAAAATCCTCAACATAGTTGTGTAGAACACAGGAAGCTTTGATTACTTCATCCACAGTGTGCTTATCCAACATTATTGCAGTAATGAAGACTCTACACTTACTACTCATGATCCCAAAAGCACACTCCACAAAGCGGTGTGCCTGGCTCAGCCTCATGTTGAAAACTCTGAGGATCCAGTCCCTTATTGGCGCAGCAGGTTATTCATTAATGAGAAAGCCTCATCACCTACCAGGACAAAGGCGGCTGGATTTATAGTTCCTGGAAACAGTTTTGGTGAGGGTAGAGTCACCTGGTCTTGCAGTACTTGCCTCCCAAACTTCAGCAGCACCCAAGAGTCCCCAGTACTTCAATAGGCGGAAGACAAATTTATATTGTGCAACAGTCACTGGCATCAGGGCCACCAAAAAATACTTTGGCAATTAAAGTACATGGATCCTGATTGCAGTGGAAGCTGTACATGCATGCGCTTACCTTCAACAGCGCCTATGCAATTGGGGAATTGGCCACAGATTGAAAGCCTGCTGCTACCTGCAACCAAATCTAGGCTGGGCTTGGCATCCAAATGGGCTGCAAGTGTTGCCAGATCAGGTGGCACATGCACCTCACAATTTCAGAGATGGTAGATTTGCCAACCCAGAATTGGAGGTACAGCGATGCATAGCTCTCCTCTGTTGCAAGAAATCTGAAAAAAAAACAATTAGTGACAATTTAAAAGCTAGTTTTCTACAAAGCATTTCAATTAAGGAAAATGTGTAGGTGAAAAACATTCTTAGTTGACCATAGCAACCAAACAGAGTTGCACTTTCATTACACATATTGTTGCAAAAAAAAGTGCAGCTCTGTTCGGTTGTATGGGCAACTAAGAATGTTCTTTACCCAGACAGCTTCCTTACTTATGGTCCAAAGCATCTCAAGTAAGGAAAATGTGTGGGTGCAGTACATTCTTAGTTGCCCATAGCAACCAAACAGAGCTGGACTTTCATAGCACTGTTTGGTTGCCACAGAAACTAGTGATGGATGTCCTCATGTTGGTATCCCGAGGCTGGAGAAGAGTTGACAGGATTTCCAACCATCAGTCAAAGGCCTTCTGGGACATCCTCACGAAGTCGTAGAACTTTTCAGGGTAGCTGTAGAAAAAAAATATTAATTATATCAAATGTTATTTCAAAACTCCATTTGCTTCTGAAATTTGACAAAACTTCTTCGCTTGCCATATAATTGCCTATGTGGCTACAAGTATTCCTAAAGACATTTATGGAGTGGGCCCAATACCGTCTCTACTGCCTTTGATTAGCCTCTGTTTTCCCCAATGCTTTTTGCACACCAAGAAACAGAATTGACATGTCATTTCTTCCTGGCGCTTATGTGTCGGGGAAAGTGAAAGTCAATGGGGGTCAGCCCTACAGTTCTTTAGAAGTATGCACAGGCCAGCACAAGTTGTAAACACGCGCCGTCTTGTGGCACACACAAGTACGTGCCACAAAACACCATGTGAGCATACCATAAAGCACATATCCTATCAATATGGTATCAAAGTCTATTGCGAGAATACCCCTTTAGGTGCATTTCCTTTGTTATGCCAGTAATGTATATGGTAAGAATACCCCTTTAAATTCATATCCTATCAATATACTATCAATGTCTATGATAAGACTACCCCTTAAAATAACACACACATAAAATAACAAAACAAAAACTGACCAAAAGCATAGGACAATAACTAATGAAACTGAAAAAAAATACTCCTTGCCCCACCCACAACCCTGCAAAATGACAAAACAGGTATTTACCCTCTTACATTGGCGCTCCAGTTCCTTGCTACAAATCGATGGTCGGGAATGTAATTCATGATCAGTCAGAATAATACGATTTTATTGATTGCTTGCTGTGACAGGTGGTGTTCGATAGCCAGGAGGAAAGCAAAAACTTCCACTTGCAGCTGTAATCTTAGCAGCTGTAATCACGATGCTTCTAGGCTTTGTAGCAAAATGATCTGCTTCAAAATGGTTTTTAGTGACCTTTAAATACTATAGAGGGGTGTATTTTTTTAATCCTGTCGCTTAAGTTAACCTATTAAAATTTGTATTTATTATTTTTATTATTTAATATTATTAATATATTATTTTATAGGATGGGTTTAGGATGCTATAGGTTGATTTAAAAGAAAAATTATGGTGGTATTATTAGATATAGGGGTGTAGTTAATGATAGTGTTTTTATAGGTGGATTTAAAAGAAAACATGCATCAAAAGCGCATCCAAAATGCATCAAAAACGCATCCAAAAACAAAATTGCAGATGCGTTTTTGGATATGTTTTTGGATGCAGTTTTGGACTGCTTTTTAATACGTGAATTAACATATTGAAAAAACGCATCGGAAACGTATCCAACATGCCGTATAAACATATCCTAAGGTTGAAAAAAGACTGACATCCATCCAGTTCAGCCTATTGTTCCATAGTGTTGATCCAGAGGAAGGCAAAAATCCCCATGAGATAAATGCCAACTGTCCTCATTTTAGGGAAAAAATCCTTCCCGACTCCAATCTGGCAGTCAGAATAAATCCCAGGATCAACTACCCTACTCTGGAATTCTAGTCACTATAACTTGTTATATTATTACAAGCTAGAAATGCATCCAGACCCTTTTTGAACTCTTTTATTGAATTCACCATGACAAGTTCCTCTGGCAGAGAGTTCCAGTCTCGCTGCTCTTACAGTAAAGATCCCTTTCTATCTTTATGTAGAAACCTTCTTTCCTCAAGACGTAGAGGATGTCCCCTTGTTCTGGATACAGTCCTGGCTATAAATAGATCTTGGGAGAGATCTCTATATTGATCTTTAATATATTTAAACATATTTATTGTGTCACCCTTAACCGTCTTTCTCTAAACTAAATAACCCTAATCTTGCTAATCTTTCTGGGTATTGTAGTCTACCCAGTTATTTTATTATTTTTGTTGCACACTTTTGAACCTGTTCAAGCTCTACAATGTCTTTCCTGTGCACTGATGCCCAAAATTGTACACTGTATGTGTGGTCTGACCAGTGACTTGTGTAATGGGAGAATGATGTTCTCATTGTGTATATCTATGCCTCTTTTAATACACCCCATGAACCCATATGCCTTGGCAGCTGCTGCCTGACACTGGCTGCTACAATTAAGTTAACTGTCCTTCTCCATGTCACTTTTACCCAGCTTTTTTCCTGTTTAACATGTAATCATGGAATGGATTTTTCCTTCCCATCTGCACAACCTTGCATTTATCTGTGTTAAACTTCTTCTGCTACTTCTCTGCCCAGGTCTCCAACTTATCCAGATCCCTTTGTAATAAAACCTTATCTTCTATCGTGTTGATTACTTTACAGAGCTTAGTATCATTGGCAAATATTAATATTCTACAGTATAATCCTCCTGTAAGGTCATTAATAAGTATATTAAAGAGGATAGGGCTCAGTACTGACCCCTGTGGTACCCCACTAGTAACAGGGATCCGATCTAAGTATGCACCATTCATCATCACCCTTTGTTTTATATCAATCAGCCAGTTACTTACCCACTGTCATGGGGGCTGGTGCGGGTGCCATCACCCCCCGCGGCCACTCCCCTGCCCGCATGGGGTCCGGCGTGGGTGCTGCGGCCGCCCCCGACCATCCCCTTGCTGCCCGGGCTCCAGCGTCAGTTCACTTACCCGTCCCATCTAATTTTTTATGTGGCACAGTATCAAATGCTTTAGAAAAATCCAAATATATGATATCCAATGACTCACACCAATCCAGTCTAGAACTAAGCTTCTCATAGAAACTGATGAGATTAGTTTCACAGGATTGATCCTTCATAAACCCATGCTGGAATCGCGTTATATATTTATTTTCAGTGAGATACTCCAGTATAGCATCTCTTAGAAAACCTTCAAACATTTTACCTACAACAGAGGTTAAACTTACCGGCCTATAGTTTCCAGGATCATTTTTTGACCCCTTTTTAAATATCAGTGCCAAATTTGCTATGCTTCAATCCTTTGGGATATACCCCATTGTTATACAGTCCATAAATATTAAGAATAAGGGCCTTTCTATCACATTTTTTTATTTCCTTAGGACATGTGGGTATATACCATCAGGACCTTGTGATTTGTCTATTTTAATCTTAAGGTGGATCTGCATTTCTTCCTGGGTTAGATAAGAAATATTTAAGCTGAAGTTTACGTCATCCAAATGCCCATAAACAGGAATTTCATTTTCCTCGGTAAATACAGTGGAGAAAAAAATTGTTCTTTCTTCTAATCACCCTCTACAATACCTCTCTCACTACTTTTCTAAGGGCCAACATTTTCAGTTTTAGGGCTTGTTCACACAGAGTTTTCACTCCGTGCTACAGGACAGACCTAGAGACTGGTCTAAACAATTAGCAGTGAGATTATCATTGCAGGCTATGAGGAAGACGCAGCGGCGTTCACATGAGAGATCGCCGCTGCGTGTTTCCATAGCGCAGCTCGGGTCCGTCTTTGAAAGTATTGATACGCAATTCTTTCAAAGACAGAGCCGGGAACACGCAGCGGTGATCTCTCATGTGAACACCGCTCGTCTTCCTCATTGCCCACAGTGATCATCTCACTGCTAATTGTTTAGCTCTGTCTCTGGGTCTGTCCTGTCGCTCTCAAGATGGATCTAAAAAGCATAGTTAACACGGAGTGAAAACGCTGTGTGAACAAGCCCTTACTCTTTTTACTATTTATATAGTTAAAAAATATTTTGGTAATATGCCCTTCTGTCACCAGCTTTGCGGTCTTTATCATTATTTTGCTTACTTTATTTTTTTACTTTTAGTTTTTTAGTGATTCTTGTCTGTCTTCCTGTTTAAGTAGCTTAAATGCTTTCTTTTTGTTACTTAATGCCTCCTTTATATCTCTGTTGATGCACATTGGTTTTTCCTGTTTTAATCACTTTATTTTCATAAGATATGTACCTCTCACAGTGGGTGCTTAAGATGTTTTTAAAGATCTCCCATTTATTATCTGTTCTTTTATTTTTAAAGACGTTGGGAGACATGTCATATTAGAGCCGCATAATTTTTTTGGTGTACTTTGCACCAAAAAACTGTTGACGCCGTATTCTCTATATAAATGAACTGTCGTACACCAAAACTAGGAGCATTTGACACTTTTGAATGCATCAAATATGCTAGCAATGATATGGTATGTGCCTAAATTAGGCGTATTAAATATGCTATACAAGGCATACCACACGCCAGATTTTTGACAGGTTTATTTATTCAGGCGCACTATACATTCATTTAATGTGCCTTAAAACGGGCGTGGAATCGCCTCTTTTCTGACATGTTGCCCTTTGTCCCAATCAATGCGGTTTAGGGCCTCTCTAAGCAGAATAAAATTTGCCTTCCTGATATTCAATGTTTTTGTGGCTTCTCAACAAAATACTCTATTAGAAGGTTAAATAGAAATTAATTATATTGTGGTCACTATTTCCCAGGTGCCACCCACCTGAACCTTTGTTATTCTGTCAAGTCTATTAGTCAATATTAAGTCCAGAAGGGCCTTCCCTCTAGTCGGTTCCTGCACCTTTTGGGAAAGGTATTTATCTTTAGTTATTAACAGAAACCTGTTTCCTTTATGAGAGCCACAGGTTTCAGTTTCCCAATTTATGTCTGGGTAATTGAAGTGGTCCATAATAACAAACTCATTATGATTAGCTGCCTCAACTATTGGTTTGAGGACAACCTCTTCTGTGGGTTCTGTTATATTTGGGGGCCTAAAGCAAATAATAGAATTTTATTATTGTAATTTCCCCCATGTATATCCATAATGACTCCACTTGCTTATTTCCTGTATTTATATCTTACCGTAGTGTTGGTTTTAGACAGGATTGTACATAAAAACATATACTTCCCCCATCCGGTTTTTACAATCTCTTCTAAATAGACTGTAACCCTGTGAGTTAACCGTCCAGTCTTAGCTCTTGTCCAGCCATGTCTCATTTATCCCCACTATGTCATAATTTTCTTCAGCAATAAATAATTCTAGTTCATTTATTTTGTTAGTGAGACTTCTGGTATTGGTCAGCATACAATTTAGAGATTTTTTAGTTTTCGTTATTTTAACCCTGTCCTTGTTAACTATTACTACACCCCCTCCTTCCACTCCACCTCCTGATTTATTACTAATTCCAACTTCTCTATCTTCACTATTTTGCACGCTATATGTGTAGTTGTTCTCCCCCGAGTCCCTAGTTTAAATACTCTTTCTACTTCCTGGCCATTTTGTCCCTTAATACAGCTGCAAACTCCCTATTTAGGTGCAATCCTTTACTTTTTCACAACACAATGGCACATACAATATATGCTTTAAGGGGTTTTCCCACAGCCAGCTCCAGGCTCTCACTTTCTATTCAGGCTGTGGGTTGTTCTACAGCAGTGACTGACATTTCAGCTCAGGTATTGCTAGATGACCCTGTTAGAGTGAACAAGACAAATATGCTCTTGTTCTGCTGACAAGACACAGGAGGGAGTGATGTCACGATCCTTATCAGAATTCTATAGCTTTTTAGAGCTGAGAGAAGTGTTTTTAAAGGCTTATGTTAACAAGCAGGAAATAAGAACTGCTCTTACTCTGAAATGAAGCAAAATTAGAACAGCAATGTATTTTGTAATAGTCTTTATTTCCTTTGCCTACTATTTTAAAGCTAATTAATGTTGTGGGAACACCCTTTTAATAATACATGTACAGTTCACAGGTCAACACTATCCTCACAAATATCACAAAAACTTAACTCAGGTTAACTTCAATTTGTAAACTAAAACCTGTATTCCTCTAGGAGGAGGAGGAATGTTCTACTGTGATTCCAGTTAATGTAGTGACTTAATACTTTAGCTCCTACTAGTCTATTAGCTTCATGTGACTGTAAAATCAGGCCAGTTACAGGTCACTGGTCACTTACAGGCAACCTTCTAATTAACTACGGTGTAGTTTTCTAACTGAAGCCTTTTACAGCTGAGCCTGACCAAGATGCAACTATTCCCAGAACTGCAGATCCCTTGAAAACCCCTTAGTCTCTAACTGTCACCTATTCAAAGGGCTCACACTGTATCACAACCCACACCATATCACAACAGCTCCATACCTCCCAACTTTTAGAGATTGCAAAGAAGGACACATCAGGTCGTGCCTCCCACCACACCCAAACATATGACAACATACCAAGTCACACCTCTAACCACGCCCATACACATACAAGCCAACTTTTTAGACAGTCAAAAAGGGACATATTTTCAAGATCACATTGTGTCCAATGATGAAATATTAAGTAAGTTGTTATGTAATATACAGCAAGGAAGGAATCAGTTACCTTCTATAGCACGATAGACAGTTTATTGACGCAAATCTATTTCCCAAATTAAAAAGAGGGACATTTATAAAGCTAAGAGGGACGGAAGGACATGGGTTAAAAATAGGGACTGCCACTCCAAAATAGGGACAATTGGAGACTGAAATCTCCTGAAGTCCCTACAGTCTTCTCAGAATTAAACTCTTAGCTCACACTCCAACAACAAGATGCTGAGCAGACTTGCCTAATCTGTTTTCTCCTAAAACTAAAGGTAAGATCCATTTAGTTTTATACTTTAAAACCACTAAAGTTCACCCAGTCAGCTTAATATTCCAGTGTGATAATTTCTAGGCCTCGCTGCACACCATTTTTTCAATTACTATATCACTCACTGCAACTTCGAGCCCAATGGCGATCCCGTGATAGACAAGCTTTCCTGATTTCCAGCCCACAGAGACTCTTGTGATGGACAAGCATCTCTGGCCTCTAGTCTCCTGTCACTTTCTCTGGCCTCCAACCCACTTCTTACAACTTCAGTAATAAAATAACTAGCTTGTATGTGTTTCTAAGAGAATTCTCCTTCTGACAGCACCTATATTCCATCGGGGTTTCTTTGGAACTAAATAGAAAATTGTTTTGTATAGAGGATGAGGAATAAAGAAAAGGGGTCCTCCTATCACAATTTATTTGCTGAAAAATTGACCAGTATTGAGTCATCCCACCAGCAAATTAGTACATGAAATGTATAGTTTTTGAGTGGGTTGTATATATCTGAGTAACATGGTATCTACAGTATGGGGAGCCTTCTCATGTATAGTTTTTGAGTGGGTTGTATATATCTAAGTAACATGGTATCTACAGTATGGTGAGTCTTCTCATGTATAGTTTTTGTGTGGGTTGTATATATCTAAGTAACATGGTATCTACAGTATGGTGAGTCTCCTCACCTTAGCTTAGCATTTAAAATACTGTTCTACAACAGACTCCCAAAATCTTTCTCACCAGTATAGTACATGACCTCTTAAAGTTATTCCCAACTCTGTGGATCAAATAGGTTCCTAGGTGTTTAGGGACACTACCAACAAAAATTGTCCTTTCATATATTAACAAGCAATATGTGACTACTATGTGCATTTTTTTTTAATTGGATGGTTGTTTTTTATTTTTATTTTTTAAATATTCCTAGTGCAGAAAAAGATTACCCTATTTTCCTTTCATGTATTGCTGGTCATTGCAGTGGTCTTGTCTTATCTCAACTATCCCTGTCACGAGAACAATAATGCAATCAGTTTAATCTCACAACTAGAGAAGAACAATATTTTATATATATTTTATTAATTTTTCATTGCCTTGACTCAGGTGTTCTTTATCAGACACTTGCTCCTAGTGTACATTACACATCCACAAACTGATGGATGTGTAGGATGTCATGCATAGCACTGTCTCAGCAATGTCTTCACTTTAAGTTATGCTCATTTTACATACCATAACACGGTGTTATTTTTAATAAATGTCAATATGTTACATTTTTAAGAGGTAATTGCCGTCCCCTGTGCAACCATCTAGCAATATGCACATTTCTTTTGACAGATCTGTTTAATTTGTTTCCTCTTAGTCAACATGACTTTATAGGGCCACATGCCATTCTGGAAAGCTCAGTAACTAAGGATACCATGCCTGCTGCAACCCTGATAGTATGCTGAACCTTTGACTATGCTTTGACTTCAAGTGCAAGGCCTTGCTCACATGACTGATTTTGCAGCCAGAAAAATCAGTCATATGGATCCAGAGCAGGAACTGAGGCATTTCCCATTCAGACCTAATAGGAGATATATTTTCAGTGGAATACCTGTGTATTTTGGTGCATACTCCCCTACAGTGTTGTAAGAATTGTGCAGTTTCAGGACTTCACCAATCTGAATTAAAAAAATAAAATAAATTGATCCATACTCTATGTCTTATTTTACATGCTTGTACTATGAGCTGTCCATGTACTTCCTTTGACTATGGCAGGAATCTTTGACTTCACGCTTTATTGGTGTAAGTTTACTATTTTAAGATAAAAAAAATGTAGATGTCTCATTGTAGAGATAAAACATTTATAATAAACTTAGTTATCAAATTGGCATCCACCTCACAGGGGTTTTTGCCTTCCTCTGGATCTGCACTGTAGGTTTTTAGGGGAAACGGTTCATGCCCGTGTCCTGGCTGCTGTGGTGGCGTCCTCCAGTGTCCCCGCTTGTCACTCACCTGTCCTGGCTTCTGTCTGTCCTGCGGTGCCGGCAGGGACCTCTCCCCCTGTCTACCATTTCTGCTTCCCAGGTCCAAGAAGTCCTCCAGGACTTTCAGGACACCTCCTCTGAAGACAGTTCCTGGGATACCGAGGAGGTTACCCCTGGTTGTTTTGTGGGTACCCAGATAGCCCGGGGGGCTTAAGGGGGGTACTGTCACGGCTCATGCAACGGCTCACGCATGGAGCTGTGGGCATGCCCATGTTCTGGCCACTGAGATGTAATCCTCCAGTGTCCTCACTTGTCACTCACCTGTCCTGGCTCCTGCCTGTCCTGAGGTGCCATCGGCAGTCCCCGCTGGCAGATATGAGTCTGCTATTCTTCCTCCGGTTCCCTGGCACCCCATACGCACGCACAGGACTACACTGTATTTAAAGGGACAGTATCCCAATTTCCTGTCCCGTGACCTGTGACCCCTGGCTACTTAAAGCACTTCCTGTTCTTGCTCCTGGTCAGTTTGTTGGTGTCCATCCTTAGAGCTGTGCTCTTGCTGATTTAACCCTCGTGTTACCAGTGTTCCTGAGTACTTGCGTTAACCCTGCGCTATCCAGTGCACCTGTTCCCTGCTGTTCCTGACATGGTGTTCATCTGTTACTACCTGTTGTTATCTGTTGCTGTATCAAGTCCGTTACCTGCCTGGGAATCTGCTACCTGTCTACCTGTTGTGACCTGTCCCCGTTACTGGTGTCCCTGTCCTGCACTCCGGCTATCACTGCAAGTACCACCATCTACGCTCGATGGTCTAGAGGATCCACTATACCCGGCGTTTCGAGCCACCTGAAAAACATGGCAATTGGCTGTATTTGATGGACTTCTTTTTCCAACCTCATCTATTTTGTTACTATGTTGCAAAAATTTACATGACCACTATTTGTTATAGATGCAGCACAATTATTTGGTGCCCACAATGAGGAATGGAACATCACAACTACTATGTCAATAAAGGTGGAACAATCCACATTATTCAGTTTTTTTTTTTTTTTTTTAACATACAGGGCCAATTAAGTGTTTGCGTGAGAATTGACAGGTTTAAATTAATCTTATTTTTTATGAAGGATCTACTGAAAACATATTTTCTAGCCCTTAAAAAAGTAAAGAGGAATTGGGAGGTTTGGTGAATATAGTTTAAAGTGAACAAGTCATTAAAAGTTGATAGTGGCTGCAGATATTGGGTCACAATCAGTATAGCAATTGTGCCATGAATACTAACATATGTGCTTTACACCACATTTATTATGTTTTAGACAGTTTTTAGATACCAAAAAAATGTAGTCGTAATTTTTGACACAAACTTGTCAACTATTACTAGTTAAATGTTAGACAAAAGCATCTTAACATATGCTAGATTTATTATACAGCATGAGCCTATGCTGCATTTTTAAAACTGTCTAAACTAGGTGTACACTGTCTAAGTATTAGGATTAGTAAATCTGCCCCAGAAAAGTCACTTTTCTGCACCTTATCTACACCACAAGTTTGTTGAATGTAAAAGTGTTTCATACAAAACAAAAATATAACCGCAACTGTATAAATACAATTTTACAGAAAAAATGTAATATTGTGTAATAATAATAATATCATTGCAATGTGGTGTTCTTTAAACAACAGTACAGCAGGCATGTAACAGTAGAAAACTGAGGAGAAAGCACTGGGCATGGAGGAGAAGGTGAGCTCTCTAGGTCACCTTTTGTCATTGTGTTATCCTTTGTTATCTGTCTCCAGCTTTATAATAGAGTTCTTACTGTCCATTGTAATCCTGCCTGTGAGGACAAACAAGTGTCAACCTATTTAAGGTAGTGATCAAAGTGCATAGGCTCCCATGAGGGTCTGACCTTGGAAATAACTAAGATGTATGGTCTCCCAGAAGGGTCTGACGCCATATCGTCCAAGCCTCTGTTCAAACGTGACTGCTTTCCTGTTTCTTTCAACTATTTGCAGCTACTCCCAAATGAAGAGTAAAGGAACAGTTATTTGCCTATAGTGTATATGGGAAGGGCTTAAAAAGAGTAGTTGGTGTGAGGTTGTTATAAAGAGATAGACCGGTGTGAGGTCTTTATTGAGGAGGGTTTGTGATCTTTATAAACGGGGTTTGGTACGGACTTGAGGAATTATTGAGGAAGTATGTATAAAGCCAGGTCTAAGTTCCATATAAAATGGTTTGGATTAAGTAGGATCTGCTCTAGGGTCAGCATTAAAGGATAGTGGCACAGGCCTCAGACCATTTTAAGGCAGAAGACAGAAAATGTCAGATCTTTTTTTGGAGTCATACACTTTAGACATTGCCTTTCTTCTGTTACTGTCAAAACAGGGCTGGAAGCTGGAGAGGTACAAAATCCACAGGACCACAAGTGTTCAGCACTAAAGGGGTTGTCTCACTACAAGGATTGACTTTAATGTTAAAGATCTTGCAAAAGCAAGTCACCTTGCAATATGTGTCCATTAACAGTGTCTTACCTCTTCCTAGATTTCCCCTCTTGTATAGGTTGTATTAGCTCCTCAGGTTGCTATAGCTACAGACCTGTTTGATCTCTCTTGATAGGCTGCCAGCACTGGTTGCTATAGTTACAGACCTGGTGTCATCAGTAGCTCCTCACAGCAGGCCAGTAGAAGCCAGTAAATTCAAAATGAAACTGAGAAAACAAGACTTAGGTATAATGAATCGATGTAGTGAGACAACCCTTTTAATCCTTTATCTGCCTTTCACAAGAGATCTTAAAATTCACCATTTGACTAACCTAGACTACAAGGGATCCATACATTAACTCTTTCACTTCTCTAGACCATCAGGGATCTTGAAATTACCATCTCATTACTCTAAACAGCCAAGTATATTAACAAAAAGCTATTTAATGCCCTAGAGTACTGAAGATATCAGCATTAACCTGTTCACTGCTCAAGATTTCCAGGTATGCAGATGATAATCTTCACTTTGCTAGGCTGCAAACTCTTTATTATTATTAGTTTATACAATAAAACAAACTGGAATAACTACCTTTTAGTATAACCATAGGATCACAGAAAATGAAAAAGAGTCACTGAAAGAAGTATACTCTTAAATGTAAATGTACTCCTCTACACAAATAAAACATAACTTTTCAGATCAATAATGCCATAAAATCAAGAGACACACTGTCCCTAGTTTACCCTGTCATACTTAACCTATGTCTGCTAAGATTTCGATCAGCATGACCTTGTGCTCTTCCTTTTCCCTAGTAATACCTTAGACCTAAAAAAAATAAGATATAAAAGAAATTACGCAGCCAAGTAATTACCTAAAATGTATATGAGTAATTATAAATAGCACTTGTCCGGAAGGAAAAATAATTTAATTGATAAAGCAATTCATGACTATGGGATATATACTCTGGCAGGCATAAAAAAGGGAAAAAACATTTTATGAATGTATACAACTATTTTTCTTAAAAATTTATCAGGTTAATCACAGAGAAAAAATAGATATCTCCATATTAAATATGTCCCACCGCAATAGTTGTTAGGTGATGATACCTATATAAAGTATAAAGTGTATCAATCCACTGTGATAGAGATCATTTCCATATGATAAATGGCAGGCCATGCTCGGAGTGCATGCCGAGGGGGCTGGTGTTACTCCCCGGCGGGCCCGAGTGCTGCCCGGTGCACGTACAGGGGCCGCAACGGTCGCATATGCAACCGGACCCCTGTGCCAGGGGGCCGACAGGCCCCCCTCGCCACACGGTTGCACGGCCGGGTCACCGACCCAGTCATGCAGCCATCACGGCCGCCTGCACCGCACGGTGCAAGCAGCGGCCGAGGCTGAACAGCCGGGATCTTCTGATTCTGTCTGTTCAGCTCCCAGGAAGCCGCGGGGCAAGCGTACGATGTGATGACGTCATCGCACGCCTGCTCCGTGGCCCACGCTCTGCTGCCAGCGGCCGCTCCGGGCGAAGACAGAAGTGGAAGCAGAGACATCAGGTAAGTATTGGTTTTATTTTATTTTTAAACTACTAGCCCTGCCTACCTATATACTGCCCTACCTACCTACCTATATACTGCCCAGCCTGCCTGCCTATATACTGCCCTGCCTACCTATATACTGCCCTGCCTACCTATATACTGCCCTGTCTGCCTGCCTATATACTGCCCCTGCCTGGCTATATACTGCCCTGTCTGCCTACCTATATACTGCCCTGCCTACCTATATATCAGCCCTGCCTGCCTACCTATATACTGCCCTGGCTATCTACCTATATACTGCCCCTGCCTGGCTATATACTGCCCTGCCTGCCTATCTATATATCAGCCCTGCCTACCTATATTCTGCCCTGCCTACCTACCTATATACTGCCCTGCCTGCCTATATACTGCCCTGCCTGCCTACCTATATATCAGCCCTGCCTGCCTACCTATATACTGCCCTGCCTACCTATATCAGCCCTGCCTGCCTACCTTTGTACTGCCCTGGCTATCTACCTATATACTGCCCCTGCCTGGCTATATACTGCCCTGCCTGCCTATCTATATATCAGCCCTGCCTACCTATATTCTGCCCTGCCTACCTATCTATATACTGCCCCTGCCAGGCTATATACTGCCCAGCCAGCCTACCAATATATCAGCACTGACAGCCTACCTATATACTGCCCTGCCTACCTATATCAGCCCTGCCTGCCTACCTATATACTGCCCTGCCTGGCTATATACTACCCTGCCTACCTATATACTGCCCTACCTACCTATATACTGCCCTGCCTGCCCATATACTGGCCCTGCCTGACTATATACTGCCCTGCCTGCCTATATACTGGCCCTGCCTATATACTGGCCCTGCCTGGCTATATACTGGCCCTGCCTACCTATATACTGCCCTGCCTGCCTATATACTGGCCCTGCCTATATACTGGCCCTGGCTATATACTGCCCTGTCTACCTATATACTGCCCTGCCTACCTATATACTGCCCTGCCTGCCTATATACTGCCCTGTCTACCTATATACTGCCCTGCCTACCTATAAGTGGCTCTGTATTTTTATATACTGGCCCTGCTTACCTATAAGTGGCACTGCCTACCTATATACTGGCCCTGCCTACCTATAAGTGGCCCTGCCAGCTTATATACTGGCCCTGCTTACCTATAAGTGGCCCTGTCTGCCTATATACTGGTCCTGCCTGCTTATATACTGGCCCTGCCTGGCTACATACTGGCCCTGTCTGCTAATTTCTGGCCCTACCTGGCTAATTACTGGGAGCAGCCCTAGCGAATTGGCTAATTACTGGGGGCTGCCCTAGCTAACTGGCTAATTACTGGGGGCAGCCCTGGCTAACTGGCTAGTTACTGGGGGCAGCCCTAGCTAACTGGCTTATTACTGGGGGCAGCCCCAGCTAGCTGGCTGGTTACTGGGGGCAGCCCCAGCTAACTGGCTGGTTACTGGGGGCAGCCCCAGCTAACTGGCTAGTTACTGGGGGCAGCCCCAGCTAACTGGCTAGTTAATAGGGGCAGCCCCAGCTACCTGGCTATTAACTGGGGGCAGCCCAAGCTACCTGGCTAGTTAATGGGGGCAGCCCCAGCTACCTGGCTAGTTACTGGAGGCAGCCCCAGCTACCTGGCTAGTTACTGGCAGCAGCACCAGCTACCTGGCTAGTTACTGGGGGCAGCCCCAGCTACCTGTCTAGTTACTGGGGGTAGCCCTTGCTACCTGGCTAGTTACTGGGGGCAGCCTTTTCTACCTGTCTACCTATCAAATTAATGGAGGAAGGCCCTGTTTACCTAACTAATGGGAGTCTACCTATTTACATGACACTTATCTGACATTTTTTAATTTCAAATTTTTCGGGTCTAACATACGCTGTTTGGGGAATTGATAGGAAAGAGCTGGTAAAGAGAGGAGTCTAAGATGTATTTGTGGTAAATTCTATAGGGACGAGTAGTGACCGGGAGAAGAGGACATTGCATTCTGTACAGAGAAAAAATGGAAGGGAACAACTCATCACAGAAGACATCATGGAGGTTTGGGCCAGAAGGAGAAGAAAAGGAGAAGAGAACAACTCCCATCAGAGATGACGTCTCCTGTGAGTCCCTGCTGTCAGGGGTAATTTTACTTCTGTGTTGAATCAGTGCTGTATTCATGTGATGGTGACCTGACTACTGGTGATGTGATTGGTGGGGTTGTAGGTTATGTTGGTGCTTATGTAGTGTCAGTGAAGGCTTGTCCCGGATTGTAAAGCAACCTGACTCTGTGATGAGGGGTTTCTCTGCACCACTGTTTATTTCTTCCTTGCTTGTGTGTAGGGGGCTTTCACACAGAGTGGTTTTGATGCATTTTTTGATGCGTTTTTTTTGTGCAGAAATGTACAGCATTAACCGCTCTGCCTTTCTGCACAAAAACGCACCAAAAAAACATCAAAAATGCACCAAAAATGCTCCGTGTGAAGGCACCTATACAGTGTAGTTTATTTTAGAAAATGGCGAGGTGTGAGAACAATTGAAATTTTGTAAGCGGATATTGTTTTTGGGCTTGTGGGGGCTTACTGCCAGGGCTGATTTTTATTCCCAGTCCGGCCCTGATAAATGGGGAAGTTGAGATAGCACTGCAAACTACTAAGTCAGCAATTATCTCTCATCAAAATGTATAAATGTGTAAATGTATACTTTCCAACAAAACACAGATAGTAATACACATTGTTGTGACACAATAGTACACAGATGGAAAAACTGATCTGCCATCCTAATAAAAGATACAGATAGGACATGGACTGAATGTATATAAAAGATACAATGGTCGTGATGAACAGCAAATAATTCATGACTGACGTCCCTCTGGTCTCAGGTGAAAATGGACAGCATACCCCTAATACATGCAGATACAAGGCATGTCAAGGTACAAGGGCCCCTTCAATATGCGATCAATGTGTTTGGTGGGGCAACCTCTTTAAGTTTGTGACTTGAGGGAGTTTAGGAGGTGGTTCCTAGTACATATTCACTATTTGACTGCAAACACTTTTATAAACGACTCTGTTTTATTTGATGTTACCCCATTATCAATTTGCTTCATAATTACCAATGCTATCTGGTGTGCCTCACGTGCAATGAACTTTTTGCAGCCTTTTTACAGCAGTTTAAGAGTGAATATTGCTCTGCAAGATTTGGAAGCTGAGGTCCTGGATCTAAATGGACAACATGCAATACTGACATCCATTGATAATATTAAGGCACAAGTTTATTGCTTAAGAACCCTCTGGCGCAGAGTATGTTGAGCGATTTTTACTGACAAAGTTGAAATCGGCAAGGGTTTTTTGGTGATCGTATATTCCAGATCATTAGATAATTAAGGTTAAAATCTGAGCATCATCTATTCATGGATACGCGCCTTTTTCGGCAGCTTCTGTATTTTTGGCGGCCCAGCAACTTATATTATAGATTAGAGCTGGCGTGAGACTGTGTCGGTGGAGTCTTGACTGGGATGTGTGTATGGTTGCGATTGGCTGGTATATCACTTGACCTCGTTTCTACATTAGGAATATGCGTTCCTGTTCAGCCTCAGTGTCTCTCAGCGTCTCATAGGGGAAAGGGACGTGGCTTGCATGTGGCCCTCACAGAAAGCAGAAAATTAGTTCTATTTCTGCACAGAGAAACCTCTGCTTAGCTTGTGATCCTTCCATTTTAGTTAGTTTAGAGATTTTAAACATTTTATTGTTGTTAGCTACGAGAATTTTAAAGCAGGCACTTCTACGGATGTAAAGTCACGGCGGAGGGAGCGGCGGGGGGGGGGGCCCCGCGGAACAGAGAACACAGCACAAGCTCTATCTATAAAAGAACATGGATTAAAGTTCACCAAGACTTAGTGTAGATATTTGTAGTGGAATATCTTTTTTATTAACAGTTTGCTATTGGAAGTATTTCCTGGATATTGTGGGCAGTCTGAACTTTTATTGGTATATAATTAAAATCATTTCTAGTAAACTGCAGGTCTTTTGTTAGCTGCAAAACTACACTTTTATTATCAGTATACATTTCAGATAAGGTGTTCAATTTTACCCTTACACCTGTGACTGTTTATCATTTCAACATTGCACTTAAATTACAATCCAAGCAATTTGTAGTCAGCCTCTGACTCAGGTTGTTTTGTTGCTAAAAATACCGTGTATGTACGAAAACATCACAGTCTACGTGTTTTTGGACTCTATTGCGCACCACCAGTTTACTGTTCATTGACGCAAGCATCTACGTAAATCTTTAAAACAGCAATTTTCTAATATTCACCACAGGGTGAATTGAAAGGTGCAAAAATACCGTGTATTATACGGAAAAACATAACAGATACGTGTATTTTTTGAACTTTTGCGCACCCAGAGTACTGTTCATTCCACGCAGCATCTACGTAAATCTTAAAAACAGCAATTCTATATTCACCACAGGGTGAATTGAAAGGTGCAAAAAATACAGTTTATTTTTTTTAATTTATTTCCAAACATAACAGTTACGTGTTTTTGACTTTTCGCACCCATTACTGTTCATTGACGCAGCATGTACTGTTAAATCTTAAAACAGCTATTCTATTTCACACAGGTCAATTGAAAGGTGCAAAATAATAAGTTTTTTATATCAAAACATAACAGTTAAGTGTTTTTTTGACTTTGAGCATCCCAGTAATGTTCATTGACGCTGCCATCTTCGTAAATCTTAAAACGCAATTCTATATTCACCAAAGGTGAATTGAACAGGTGCAAAAAAATTACTGTTTATTTTATCAAAAAACATAACAGTTTACGTGTTTTTTTTGACTTTTGCGCCACCCATTACGTTCATAGACGCTGCATCTCAGTTAAATCTTAAAAACAGCAATTTCTATATTCAACATCAGGTTGAATTGAAAGGTGCCAAAAAAATACCGTTGTATTTTACGATAAACATAACAGATACGTGTTTTTTTTGACTTTTGCGCACCCAGAGTACTGTTCATTGACCGCAGCATCTACGTAATTCTTATAACAGCAATTCAATATTAACCAAGGTGTATTGAAAGGTGCAAAAAATACAGTTTATTATATCAAAACATAACAGTTACGTGTTTTTTGACTTTTGTTTCGCACCCGGTATTGTTCATTGACCGAAGCATCTACGTTAAATCTTTAAAACAGCAATTCTTATGATTCACCACAGGTGAAATGGGGTAAGGTGCAAAAAAATTACCGTTGTATTATACAAAAACATAAAAGATACGTTTGTTTTTTGACTTTTGCGCACCAAAGTTCTGTATCATTGAAGCAGCATCTAGTAAATCTATAAAACAGCAATTCTATATTCACCACAGTGTGAATTGAAAGGTGCAAAAAATTCAGTCTTATTATATAATAAACATAAACTGTTACGTGTTTTTTTGACATTTCGCGCAACCTGTATGTTCATTGAGCTACTAGCATCTAAGTTTAAAATATTAAAATCAGCGATTATATATTTCACCACAGGTGAATTGAAAGGTGCAAAAAATACCGTATCTGTATTTTACGAAAAAACATATCAGATAAGTGTTTTTTGATCTTTTTTAAACTTTTGCGCACCACAGTACTGTTCAATTGACGCAAGCATCTACGTAAATCTTAAAAAACAGCAATTCTATATTCACAACAGGTGAATTGAAAGGTGCAAAAAATACAGTTTATTATATCAAAACTAACAGTTACGTGTTTTTTGAGTTGTGCGCACCCAGTAATGTTCATTGAGCAGCATCTACGTAAACGTCTTAAAACTGGCAATTCTATATTTTCACACCCACCCCAACACGAGTGATTTGAACAAGGTGCAAAAAAAAATACCGTGTATTATACCGAAAACCAAACCAGTTAACGTGTTTTTTGACTTTTGCGCAGCCAGTATGTTTCATTGACGCAGCATCTACGTAACATCTTAAAACAGGCATTCTATATTCACCACAGAGTGAATTGAAAGGTGCAAAAAATAACGTTTATTATATCAAAAAATAACAGTTACGTGTTTTTTGACTTTGTGCACCGAGTACTGTTATTGACGGCGAGGCATACTACGTAAAGCTTTAAAAACTGCAATTCTAATATTCACCACAGTGTTGAATTCGAAATGGGTGCAAACAAACTACAGTTTATTATATCAAAACATAACAGTTACTTGTTTTTCTTGTCTTTTGCGCCACCCATTACTGTTCATTGACGCAGGCATCTACGGGTAAAATCTTAAAACAGCAATTCTTATTCACAGGTTGAATTGAAAGGTGCAAAAAATACCGTGTATTATAGAACTACATAACAGTTACGTGTTTTTTGACTTTTGGCCCCAGTACTGTTCATTGACGCACGCATCTACGTAATTCCTAAAACAAGCAAAATTCTATATTCACCACAGGTGAATTGAAAGGTGCACAAAAAATACAGTTTATTTATATCAAAACATAAACAGTTACGTGTTTTTCGACTTTTGTGCACCAGTACTTGTTCATTGACGCAGCATCTACCGTTAATCTTTAAAACAGCATTTTCTATATTCACCACAGTGTGAATTGGTAAGGTGCAAAAAAATACAGTTTATTATATCAAAACATAAACCAGTTACGTGTTTTTTGATCTTTTGCGCACAAGTACTGTTCATACGACCGCAGCATCTACGTAAATCTTAAACACAGCCAATTTCTATATTCACAGTGTGAATTGAAAGTTGCAAAAAAATACCGTGTAATTTACGAAAAACATAACAGTTACGTCGTCTTTTTGGACCTGTTCTGCCGCCACCCAGTTTGTTCATTGACGCAGGCATCTACGGGTAAATCTTAAAACAGCTAATCTATATTCACCACAGGTTGAAATTGAAAAGAGGCAACCCTAGCCACTCACCGAGTTAAACCTCAAAGTGGCTAAAAATACAAGTTTATTATATCAAAAAATAACAGATACGTGGTTTTTTTGAATTTTGTGCACCCAGTTATCTGTTCATTGACGCAAGCATCTACGTAAATCTTTAAAACAGCAATTCTATTTCAACACTGAGTGAATTGAAAGGTTGCAAAAAAAATACAGTTTATATATCAAAACATAACAGTTTCGTGTTTTTCTGGGACTTATTGCGCAACCCAGTATGTTCATTGACGCCAGCATCTACGTAATTCTTTAAAACAGCAATTCTTATTCACCAAGGTGATTGAAAGGTGCAAAAAATACAGTTTATTATTTTCAAAACTTACAGTTAACGTGTTTTTTTGCCTTTTTGCGCACCCAGTACTGTTCATTGAGCAGCATCTTCGTAAATCTTTAAAACAGCAATTTCTTATTCACAGGTGAATTGGACAAGGTGCAAATAAACAAATACGTGTATTATTACGGGATAAACAATAACAGTTACGTGGTTTTTTGACTTTTGACCGCACCCAGTTACTGTTCATTGACGCCAGCATTCTACGTAAATCTTTTAAAACAGCTATGACTATATTCAGCCCCACAGCGTGAATTGAAAGGTGCAAAAAAAAATACAGTTTATTATATCAAAAACATTACAGTTTACGTCGTTTTTTGATTTTGTGAACCCAGTACTGTGCTTTGACGCACCAGCATCTTCGTAAAATCTTAACAAACAGCAATTCTATATTCACCACAGGTGAATTGAAAGGTGCAAATATATAAAGTTTATTATATCAAAAACATAACAGTTACGTGTCTTTTTGACCTTTTGGCCTCACAGTACTGTTCATTGACGCAAGCATCTACGTAAATCTTAAAATCAGCAATTCTATATTCACCACGGTGAATTGAAGCGGTGCAAAAAAATACGTTTATTACTACGGGGTAAGCTGAAAACATAACAGCCTACTGTTTTTTGACTCTTTTGCTGCACCCGTACTGTTCATTGACACCAGTTACGTAAATTCTTAAAACAGCAATTCTATATTCACCACAGGGTGAATTGTAAGAGCTGCCAATAAATACAGTTATGAATATCAATAACAAAACAGTTACGTGTGTTTTTTGACTTTTGCGCACACAGTACTGTTCATTGACGCAGCATTCTACGTAAATCTTATTTAAAAACAGCAATTCTATTATTCACACAGGTTGAATTGAAAGGTGAAAAACAATACCGGTGTTATTATACGGTGAAACACATAAATAGATACCCGTGTTTTTTGACTTTTGCCGCACCCTGTACTGTATCATTGACGCCCAGCACTACGTAAATCTTAAAACAGCAATTCTATATTCACACAGGTGAATTGAAAGGTGCAAAAAATACCATTTTATCTATCACCAAATACATAACAGATACGTGTCCTTTTTTGGACTTTTACCCAGTCCTGATTTGTTGAAGACACCTTGCAGTTAAATTGATTCAGCAATTTTTTGTTTTGATTAGAGGGGATTTGAGCAATAGCTGTGGAGTTGCCGGTCTTTTATTAAGAGACTTTCCAAAATACTTCCATACCTTCTCAAATTTTTATATTTCTGGAATGGAGCGAACTATGCAGGTGGTAAGCGTCAAAGAGGGGGTGGGCGGTTAGGCCACATGGAGGTGAGGTACGAGGAGAAGGTGGCTCCTTCCAGAGCTGGGCGATCAACACGCATGCCAGCGGATCGTCAGTTGCAGGACCGTAGCCTCGTCATCGCTGGGTCCGGGCACCTGTGAATATTAAGTACACGTAAACATCGTCGCCAAATCTGTCCTTGCAGTGGTTTTAATGCAACCTGCATTCTATCAGTCTTACCTCCTGTCCTCCCAGTCACGGCCACAAATGTCGTCATCAGCATTCTCAGCATCCGTTTTTCCAACATGAAGAGAAAATTCAACTCGTGTACCCACCACTGTGGATATCCACATTGTTGAAGACCTCTTTGATGACAAAATGCGGTTGGGGTCAGAGGCAATGTTTAAAAGATCATGAGGATATGATTTAGTCTGCTCTGACGACACAGTTACTCGAATGCCACCAGAGGAGGTGAAGGAAGCCGGTCAATCGGCCAAAAATCCCGGAGCAGGTCGGGCAACGCCTTGCAGTGCCATTGCTTGTACGCCCGCAGATCTGGGATGCAGAAAGTCAGGGTCGAACAAGTCACCTGTATTGATGATGATGATGATGACGACATTGCGGATCCATCCTGGTCTTTTCACGCAGGAATTTTGCTTGCGAGAGCTTCATCAACGTGGACGAGGAGGAAGACGGATTGCGTTAGGTAGTCGTCACATACGGGTCCCGCCAACAAAAAGGGACAGAGACCAGAGGGCTAGGTCGCAGAACAGTCCGCTGATATGATTCAGCAGCACTACGGTCTGCGCATAACGACGCTCCTCGCTATATAGCGTCAAATAAAGGGTCCAGGACCCTATCAAGCCTGGGCCTTCTTTGAGCAAGCTCCCTGTATTCACACAGCGAATGTCATATGCCGCCTTTGCCCGTGTTAACGGCATAAGTAAGAGGAAAAGAAACCTTAAGTGGTTAAAAACCACCAACATGGTTAGATAACAGCAGCGAATGCATGAGTTGAAATGGATGGGAAACACTTGGCCAAAAAAAGGCCAGACTGACGCCGGGCCTCAAACCACTGTCACACCTCGGTCTCCGCCCTCCTCCTCCCCGCAACCACCAACACAGCGTTCCCCGCTCGACCATGTCTCTCTTCCAGAGTCATGATCTGGGCATCAGCCCTCCGCTTCAGACTTCCACCGTCGCCACGAGTACCACCAAGCACCACCCAGAGACCCATTCCTACCCCGTATCCTTCGCCAGTTTGACGAACCCCCTGCACGCCGTTACAGCGGGCCAGTCTAGAGCCAGCCTTCTGGTCTTCCAGCGTTTGGGAAGAAGCAGAAGAAAAAATTGAACCAAACCATCCAAAAGCCCAAAAGCATGTATGTCGGCAATTGCCAGGGCTTTTGGCCTTGGAAATGTTGCCTTTCAGTCTGGTGGACACAGATGGGTTCCGCCACGTCATGGCCCTCCGCCTGCCCCCAAATACCAGATGCAGAGCAAGGCATTTCTTTGCCCCAGGAAAAGCCGTCCACTGCCATCGGACCAAGCCAGGTGTCATCTAAAATTTCAAGCGCGTTGTCGCAATATGTGTCCGGTAAAAGTACATCCCCCCCACCACCGACTCATGGACTAGTAAGCGCAACGGCCAAGGCCGCTTATCTCAAGTGACAGCCACTGGGTAGCTGGGTGGATGTAATCTGGGGGTCTGACGGTGGCTCTCAGGATCGGCGCACGCTCTTCAAAAAATGCAAAGGGATGGTGAGGGTCTTTCCCCCAAGGTCCTCTGGTGGGAATCTACGGTGCCCAGAGACACCAGGACGTGTTGAAATTAATCTGCCTTGGCAGGAACCAGTTCCACAACAAAGGTCAGGAGCTGTGGACGGCCTCTAAGCAACGAGACGAGACGCTGGCTGGGGTGACACCAAGAACCTTGTGCCAGGACTTTGGTCGGTGTGACACGATATCGGGGCGGAAATCTGCTTGCGTCACCTTAAGATTCGACAGTAGGTGGAGCCACATCCCTTGCTGGCACATGTCATGAACCTTGTCTATACAGACAACACTTTCTTAAAGAGCTAACACGGGTATGGGGAATGCCTGACTGAAGAAGCTTCGAGGTCTGAGTTCGCACTTCGCCGTTCGCACCCCTGCTTCCTCCGCCTTGGCTGCGGTATGCGAGCGTCCTCTCAGGCTCGGCATCCCCGTCAACCGTCTCATAGTTGACGTAAGGAAACACGATGGGAATTACACCCTCCACATGCTCCACGCGAATTGTTGAGGCAGAAAGCGCAAATGCCATTAGCCAGTCCGAAGTGGACACATGGCATGACTAGCAGCGGTACGGACCTAGGGGGTGTTGACACCACCGAGAGTGGAGGCAGGGAAAGAGCTCTGCATACATCCATGCCAGGTTTGAAGAATGACACCAAAAAGGTCAGATGCGGACAATGCCTTGTCAGCATGAGCATTGTTTGGTGATCTTAGTTCTGGAAACGACGTTTGGACACTCTGAAAACAACAGGTCCCGCCAGGAGTCGGAGGAAGAGAGCACGGACACTGATGCGGGAACCAAACGGAGCCCTTTATCTCCGTCAAATACTACAAGGCCCGACATGTTTCACAAATTTTCAATCGTCTTCATTAGGCAGTGGTTCGGGGTACCAGAGCTTGTGAAGGTGGCGCATCAGTCTCAGGGTGCATCATATCAGGCAAGCCAGGGCTGTGTTGAAAGCTGTGCCGGTATCGGCAGCGGAGGAGGAGGAGGAGGGGTATTCTAGACACCGATGTTACCGACGTAACTGACTTGGAAAGTGGTTGGCGCGACTTTGAGAGAGGAGGAGGAAGATGAGAAGAATCTGCTTTGCTAGTGCCCCTCGAACCAGAGGCTTGGAAATCAAGGCTCAATCTCTCACATGAGTGCTTGGATGCTCCATTATCCTCCCAACATGATCCTCGCATTAAGGCCATCAAAATGAATACGTTACTGGGTGGACACCCTCCGGATCCCCAGGTACAAAACAAAAAATCAGCACTTTCTCTCACCCACCCAAATAGATGATTAAAATGCAGGAAATGGAGACTTGCTGATGATCAACTGGAGACATACTGTTCTCACAGCGTATGCTTCACGTTCCCCAAATGTACGGTGGAACAACATCCAGCGACGTGACAGCTGTTAGAGTGCCAAGTAGGCCGTAGCAGGCAGCAGCCAGGCAAGTGGTGGCAGAAGACTATTGGCGTGACCCCTATGGCAATCTTTGTTTACCACCCCCACCAACGCATCGCATGCAGGGCACACATCCAACACAAGAGATCAGCTTAGATCATGGTGCAAGACCTTATCTGCGTATCAACAACGATGTTTTTGCATGTGTTCCCGGACCCAATAGACTTTGGGTATCCAAATAAAATGACGGACCATGGCACCGAGATGGCTCGTCACGCCATAGAGTGTTGTCCTGCAGCAGCCTGCGTCATATTGAGAGCGGACCTTCAGCACCTGTGGTGGAGTCATTACAGACAAAACGCATCAGGCCTTTCCACAGATTTAATGTGGATCGTTTGGACTTTCATCAAGATTGAATCAGAAGGCATGGATCTCTGATGTTGTTGTGGCCCCAATTGACCAGAGGAGAAAAGATTAGGTTGCCGGTCTACTTCAATTCATTTTAAAACAGAAATGGTCCTCTTGAAAAACTTTTTTTTAAATTGATATTTTTAAATGCAATTTTTTATTCTCTTTTCCCAAAACAGTTTCATTTTGATGGTTTTGCTGTGAGGAGACTGTTATAAGACAGACAGGTTTCCATGACAACACCGTATTCCATTTATAACTTTATCTTAAGAGTTTTCGCATGTCCAATGGTTTTAGGTCATGTTGCAGTGAGATACAGCTATTTCATGGTCCTTTGAACAGGAAATGTGGACTTCTTTGTGGCATTTCTCCCTCACAATTTTTAATAGTGGCTGCAGAAGTCATATTTATAATTTTTTGGGGTCATGTTGCTGTGAGATAAGCTATAATTATTGGTCCTTCTGGAATAGGTAGAAATGTGGCTTCTAAGTGGCATTTCTCACTCCCAACAATTTTTCAAACAAGTGGCGCTGAGAAGTCATTTTAATAATTTTTTTGGGTCATGCTGATCTTGATATGCAGAAATACTACAGATCCTATTATAATTAAATGTTGTTTCTAACAGACCATTTGTTCTTCACAATTGACAAAGTGGGCTCAAAGGGTCATGCTTTGTATTTTTGGGGGCATTTAGATGTGACATCGCAGCTTTACATACAGGTCCTATTTAAAAATGTTTGTTTCTAACAGACATTTGTTACTTCCACAATTGTCCAAAGTGGTCAAGGGTCATGCTTTGAATTTTTGGAGGGCATCTTTAGCTGTGAAATTCAGCTTTACTTAAAAGGGGTCTATTCTAATAATGGTTGTTTCATAACAAGTCATATGTTCTTATCACAATGACCAAAGTGGCTTCTAATGGGTAAATGATTTTGAATTTTGGGGGCATCTTTGCTGTGACTTGCAGACAGATGAATAAGGTCCTATTCTATAAAAATGTGGTTTCTTACTGACATTTCTGGTTCATTCATCAATTGAAACCAAAAGTGGCTCAAGGGTTCCGATGCTTGAATATTTGGGGGGCTTTTTTGCTGTGACATGCTGCATATACTAAAGGTCTATTCATAAAAATGTTGTTTGTATACCAGACATTTGTTTTCCAATTGACCAAAGTTGGAACCTACAAGGGTCATGATTTGAAATTTTTGGGGGGCATTTTTGCTGTGGACATGCTGCCTATTACTAAAGGTCCTATTCTAAAAAATGTTGTTTCTAACAGACATTTGTTCTGCACAATTGTCAAAGAGTGGCATTCATGGGTGATGGTTGCTACGTCAGAAATAGGATTGGTTGGACATGTTAATGGGCACATATTGCAAAATGACTTGTTTTTTGCAAGGCATTCTTTAACATAGCTGATCAATCCCTGTATTGAGGACAACCATTTAATAAAAAATGAAAAAAAATAAGAGAAACAAAGACATGGTAGGGATCTCCATCCTATTTTAAAAAAAAAGTGTGTTTCTAGAATTATTAAATTACTAAAAAACTTGAATGTACAAAAATAGCTGTTTTAAAAAAATTCCTTCTGAATTGTACTAGGGAGGTACAGGAAAACTTGGACCAGATGTAGGTTATTCAACGAGAATATGGGAGTTTGGAGCTCAGACGAGAACAAAGTACAGAAGACCTTTTCCTCTAGAACGTTGAGTAAAATGAGGAAAAAAGAATGCCAAGATAAAGGGCAACCTGGGTCTGTAACAGGAAGCGTTACCACCAGTATTTCCAAGTGAAGCTCAATTGGTCCAACTCATACGGAGGTGCAAGCGCTACCCTGGTATTTACTGTGTACAGAGGAATGCTGGAGTTCTCTCACTTCCGCTTCCGCACTCTGTTCAGCACGACAGTTTTCGTTGTGCGTCATCAGGGCATTTTAACTGCGTGTTAATAGATGACGGAAGCCAGCCTGGGGCTTTATCCGCACACCACTGTAACTCCGGCCCTGGGTCATGCTGTGGGCCCTGGGAAAAGAGTATAGTCAATGTCCAAGTGAAACTAAAATGGTGGTTGAAAGACTCCTTTTTCCGGCAATTTTTAAATGTGGGGGTCATGCAGGTTTGGGGCTCCATGCTGGGACCAGGACAGGTATAGTCAATGTCAGGTGAAAACTAAAATGGTGGTTGATAGACTCCTTTTTACGGCACTTTTTAAAGTGGGGGTCTTTGCAGGTTTGTGGCGCTCATGCTGTGGCCCAGGACAGTAGAGTCTATGGTCCAGTAAAATTAAAATTGGGTGGTTGAAAGACTCCTTTTTCCCGGGGACTTTTTAAATGTGGGGGTCATGCAGGTTTGGGGATCTGCTGTGGCACAGGACAGTATAGTCATTGTCCAGTGAAAACTTAAATGGTGGTTTGAAAGAATACTTGTTCCCGGGCACTTTTGTATATGTGGGGGTTTTCTCAGGTTTGAGGGCTCATGACTGTGGCCCAGGAAAGGTTTAGTCATTGTCAAGTGAAAACTATAATGGTGGTTTTTGAAAGACTCCTTTTTCCGGCACTTTTTAAATGTGGGGGTCATGCAGGTCTTGGGGCTCATGCTGTGGCCCAGGACAGGTATAGTCAAATGTTCAGTGAAACTAAAATGGTGGTTGAAAAGACTCCTTTTTCCGGCCACTTTTTAACTGTGAGGCGGGGTCATGCAGGTTTGGGGCTCACCACTGCTGTGCCCAGGACAGGTATAGTCAATGTCAGTGAAACTAATATGGTGGGTGAAAGACTCCTTTTTCCGGCACTTTTTTTATGTGGGGGGTCATGCAGGTTTTGGGCTCATGCTGTGTGACCAGGACAGGTATAGTCATTGTCCAGTTGAAACTTAATATGGTAGGTTTTGAAAGACTCCTTTTTACCAGGCACTTTTTAAATGTGGGGGGTCATGAAGGTTTGGGGCTCATGCTGTGGCCCAGGACAGGTATAGTCAATGTCAAAGTGAAACACTAAAATGAGTGAGTTGAAAGACTTCCCTTTTTCCGGCACTTTTTTAAAATGTGGGCGGTATGCAGGTTTGGGGCCTCATGCTGTGGGCCACAGGGACATGTATAGTCAATGTCCAGTGAAACTAAATGGTGGTGTGAAAGACTCCTTTTTTTCCGGTTCACTTTTTAAAGTGGGGGTCATGCTGGTATGGGGCTCATGCCTGTGGCCCAGGACAGGTATTAGTCTATGTCCAGTGATGAAAAAAAAGGGGTGGTTGTAAGACTCCTTTTTCCCGGCAACTTTTTAATGTAGGGGGTCAGCAGGTTTGGGGGCTATGCATGTGGCCCAGGACAGGTTATAGTCCATGTCCAGTGAAACTAAAATGGTGGTTGAAAGACTCTTTTTCCACGGCACTTTTTTAATGTGGGGGTCATGCAGGTTTGGGGCTCGAATGCTGGGCCAGGAACAAGGTATAGTCAATGCTCCAGTGAAACTAAATGGTGGTTGGAAAACTCCTTTTTACGTCACTTTTTTTAAATGGTGCGGGGTCATGCAGGTTTGGGGGCTCAATGCTGTGGCCCAGGACAGGTATAGTCAATGTCCAGGAAAACTAAATTGGTGGTTGAAAAGACATCCTTTTTCCGTCACTTTTTAAATGTGCGGGGTTAAGTGCAGGTTTGGGGCTCATGCTGCCGTTCCAGGAATAGGGATATTCAATGTCCAGTGAACAGAAGTAACACTGATGGTTCACAAAATCATACTGCCTTCTGGCCTCTTTTAATTTGTGGGTGAATGCAGGTTTTAAGGGTCAGGCTGTGGTTACAAGACAGGGATAGTAAATGGTCCTCGTGACTTTTTTTCTGTGACTTTTTTAACCTAAGTTGTGTTGCCTAAGATGTAGGACGTATCCATTTGTCTGTCTGTGGATGTTAATTTCAGTTCTCCAGGCATTGTTTGGGGGGTAATAATGGAAAGGTGTTGAGCGCTCTCCAAATGTCTTTATTGGTAATACGAGCATTATCGAGCTCACTATCGAAAAACCTTATCACGATAGCGGCCGACTATCGAATATCGATCGATCTCAGGATTAGCCAATGCAAACTCGCTCAACACCTAGCGCAGAGGTGTTAAAAAAAAGATGATGGGTTAATACTATTGCAACAATGGGCCACCCCCTACAGACGCCGATGGATCCTGTTAATTACTGTGGGTCTGTCAGGTTACTATTGTGGTGTATGTTATTAAGACAGAAAAAAATACCGCCATGATTTGTGTTATTCCAAAAGGAACATGCGAGGGAAGATCTGAATGGAACCTCCAATGCGTATGTGAACCAGGCCTTAAAGGAGTTTGCTGCTCACTGAGCAGCCACTCACTGGAGAAGATGTGGGAGGATGGTACCATCATATATCCAGTATGAGAATGTATTCAAATCAACAAGAACCACTGTGATATGAATACTCAAGTTCGACATTTTGCGTTAGACTACCCGTTTTCAGCTTATTATAGAGGTCTCTCCAATGGTTACATCAGTACACCATAAATGTGAAGAGGGCATATAGCTGTGGTCTGTAGAGGCAGGTGATTAGAAGTGATTTATAGGACTAAGCAAGTGTCCTGTATGTAGTGCTTTTTATTTTAAAGAAAAGCTACCAGTACCGATTTCCATATGACTGGTACTGGGAAATAAGTGAAATAAATGAACTTGGGTTCCTGGACAACTTCTTTGTTGACTTCTATGGTCAGAGATGTGCTGCACCAGAGAGGTACAGAAAGGGTGCAGTTTTATTTGGGGAGAAGATGGCTAGGAAGGTGAAGTAGTGGTTAAAGGGGTGTTCCGGGACCAATTCATGCTCGTTGGTTTGTTGGAGTATGAGTAAAAATAGAAGATAAACCTCATATTTACCTCCCGGATGGTCTCCTTCACTCCCGGCTTCCGGTCCATTCATCCCATCTGACGCACAGAATGTTCATTGTTCACGTGACAGGTGCAGCCAATTACAGGCCAAAATATCATCTTTATGTCACCTCCCCAGCCTGTAATTGACTGGATCTGTCACGTAAACGATGAACGTTCCGTGCTTCAGCTGGGATGAATTGACCAGCAGCCGGGAGTGAAGGAGACCATCCAGGAGGTAAGTATGAGGTTTATCTTCTAATTTTACTCATACCCCAACAGACTATCGAGCATGGATAGGTCCCAGAACACCCCTTTAAACTAGAGATCTGAGGGAGAACGGCTACATATAAAGAAGGCAATACTATATAGATAGAAAACTGAGAAATGTGATTGAAACTGGAGGTCAAACTCTGTATTGCATGTCCAATTTTAAAGCTTTATAAAATTAATGAACTGGAATAAAAAATTTCTGAGAAAAAGAATGACGTAGTGAGAATAACTGAGACATGGCCGGAAGATAGCTGTCACAGGACAGTAAATTTACAAGGTTACATGTAAACAGAGCGAAAGGGGGAATGTGACATACTGTGAATTAACTTGTCTATAAATTGTGAAAGCCCTCTCTCCGAACCATTTATGCTACACTGGCCTGTCAGTGAACTGTATATGTTATTTCATTTTCTGCAGAAGTATGTGTTGTTTTTATTGTATCAAGATGATGGTCTTATGTAAAATCTATGTGAAATGTACATATTGCACCGCTTGTATACTTCAATGAACAGGTTGCTGCTTTTGTGTAGTCACTAGCACACTGGCACAGCAGATTCCAGGCTGTCCCTCTGTCCTTCATTTTCTGCTGTGGCACTGGCTCTGACACATCCAAGGACTGTTCGCTGCATTAGGAAAATATCCCCCATGCTCGTGAATTAGCAACTAGACTGCAAAGTCCAGGAGTCTGGGCCTAATACCACTTTGTTGCAGCCGGATGATCCATGTCCCCTGCACCGGTGCCAAAGTACCAACCATGCCTGTGTACCTCCTGCCACCCTTTAGATCATCTGTCCACCTTACTCCACTGGAGACAGAGAAGTTGATACTTACCACACTGCATCTTTATAGATGCCCTTCTCATTTACCAGTCAGCAGCTCAAGTACTGCCAGATGGGCAAGATTAGATGATGGCACTTTGCTGAAGCCATGGCTTATTTCCAGTAATCTAACTCTACCCAGTTGCCTTACCCTCCTTCTGAGCATCAAACACTGTTTTCTGCTCTAATGGACCTGCTCAGTCCTTTTCAAGATTGCAATAAAGAAGGCCCCAGCACTGAGCAAAATCCAAGCCTAGTAGGACTGTCACGGGCAGAGGGAGTGGATCCGCTAGACCACCACAAGCGATGGCGTAAGCCACACCAGGGAGCGGAATCTAAGTAGCACCTGGTTTTCACCAGGGCCCACCGCAAAGCGGGATGGACTTGCTGTGGCGGGGAACTACCAGGTCGCTTCCACTGGCGTGACTTGCTTGCAGTGGCAGCCAAGGGTAAGCGTGGTACAGAATCGCTAGACGTAGACGTTGTCGGGGACAGTCAGTAGGTCAGGTCAGGCGGCAGAGGTTTGTGGTCGAGGGACGGAATCTGGACGGTACGGTACACGGTAAGACAGACTCAAGGAACGCTTTCTTTATAGGCAAATGGAACTAAAGACCCGGCACAAGACTCAGGAAGGGGCAGGCTTAAATAAGGGCAGCGGCCGGCAATACCCAATTACCGGTGCACTGGTCCTTTAAATTTCACAGAGCCGGCACGCGCACCCTAGGGAGCAGGGACACGCGCGCCGGGAGACTGGAGCTGCAGCAGACGCGCGGCCGGGTAAGTAGGAAGTGACCTGGCCGGCAGAGTGAGCATGCCCGCTGCCCGACATGCGGGCAGCGGTGCCGCTCGTGGAGGGACCACGGGTGTGCCTGCAACCCGGGACGGGGTTCACAGGCCCACCTGTGACAGCCTCCCCCTCTTTCTGGCCTGAAGGAACTTCTGAATAATATTGCGGTCCAGAATATTGTCTTCTGGCTCCCAGGACCTCTCTTCGGTCCCAAAACCCTTCCAGTCAATGAGGAAAAACCGCTTCCCTCTGACCGTCTTCATATCCAGAATCTCCTTTACCGTAAAGACATTGATGGCATCGGCCTCAGGAGTGGGAGGAGCAACTACCCGAGAGAAACGATTTAGGATGAACGGTTTCAGAAGAGAGACATGGAAGAAGTTCGGGACCCGCATAGTGGGAGGAAGGCGGAGTTTGTATGCCACTGGGTTTATACGCTTCAGCACCTCGAATGGACCAAGGAACCGGGGACCAAGCCTATAGCTGGGAATCTTGAAACGGATATATTTAGCCGACAACCACACCTTGTCACCTTGGTCAGATTGCGCCTTGGAACGAGCCGAAGCCTGGAGTAGAGAATGGTGTGTCTGCTTCCAGAGAGCTGTCAGGTCCTGGACCAGCTCCTCCATGGCAGGGACCTCAGAGGGTACAGAAAGGGGGAGGGGTGGGGGGGCATGTCGCCCATAGACAATGAAAAAAAGAGCAGCCCCGGCAGACTCCTGGTCTAAGGAGTTATAGAAAAACTCAGCCCAGGGTAACAAATTAGACCAATCGTCCTGACGCACAGAGACAAAGTGGCGCAGGTAGCATCCTTGAGTCTGGTTAACTCTCTCCACTTGCCCATTAAACTGAGGTTGATAGGCAGAAGAAAAGTCCAGTTTCCCCCTTGGTAGGGGTTACAGAGGGAGCGCCAGAACCAAAGAAAAATTTGGACACCCGGTCCGAAACTATGTGCCGAGGAAACCCATGCACCAAAAAAAATATGTTGGGAAAAATAGGCGGGCAAGGGAGGGGTGAGGTTGGGCCCGGGAGGGGAAATAAAGTGAGACATTTTGAAAAACCGGTCTGTAACCACCCCGATCACGGTGTTACCGGGGAAAGGGAGGTAGATCCGTGATAAAGTTCAGGGCCAAAGGGGACCAAGGAACTGGGTATCGGCAGTGGTAGGGCAGACCTGCCAGATTAAGTCGGGGGGGATTTGTTCCGTGGGGCGCAAAAAAAGGCAGGATCCACAAATTCAGAAACCCTGGACTAGCCGGGGGCCACCAGAAAAAAATGAGGATGGGGAAAAGCCTCTGCACCCCTGGGTCCCCAGCCATATGGAGCAAGCCCCCCACGCATATTTCTTCCGGTGAGAAAAGGAAGAACGTATTTTTTGCGGGGGGAAATAATGTGCTGGGGGTGGGTTCTTTCCCATTACATCGGGGGCAGGGGAGAGAGCGGGGCCTTGACATTTCGTTCCGCGGGCGAAAGTGAATTAGAAAATTAAATGGGAAAAGAAGGGGACCAAGACTGCGGGGTTTTTAAAGCGCCGAGCTTTTTGGAGAATAACAGGTTTTTTGATCTTAAGTTTGACCAGGTGACGAACACCCCCAAAGAGATATGCCTTCCTCCAAGGCCGTTTTGAGGCCAGCAATCCCATGGGCCAATTGAAAATTTCCCTTTTTTCTGCAGCGGAAAAAATCTTAGAGAAAAAAACGCAAGTGAGGGTTTGCTTTGGGGCCCCTTTTTTGGGGAGAGTAAAAACCCCGGCCCCCCCCGGGAGGATCGCCTAAAGGAAAAAGGTTTCCCCGTACGGGCCCCGGGAGGACGGGCACAGGGAAAGGCAGATTTAATTTGGGTAAAGGGCTTGCTTGCCCCCGGGGGCCCAACTTTGGATTGGCGTTTTTCTTGGTTAATGTCACTAGGGGGAAAATACAGCGAGGAGAAACGGGGTATAATTCCCTTAATATTTGGGACAAAACCCAGGAATCTCTGTTTTGGCTGGGAGCCCCACGGGGGGGCCACGTGAACAGCAGACAATTGCGGGGCCATTGCGGGCCCCTTTTTCGGAAATGATGTAGCCGGGAAGGAAAGGCTTGCTGATAGAACAGACATTCTAAGTTGGCATAGGGGGGGTTGGCCTTAGCGTCTGGGGGACTTGTCGTAAAGAACTTGATGGGATAAGGTGGGGAGAGACACCAGAATATCATCCAGGTAGACGACCAAACGCTTTTGGAAGAGGCCCGAATATGTCATGAAAAATTTTTTGAAGCGGGGGGGAATTGCAGAGCCCCGAAGGGCAGACCGGTACTTGAAGTGCCCGTGGAGTTTTGGGGCGGTCTTCCATTCATCACCCCCCCGTACCCGTTTATTTGAAAAGTCCTCGCAGATCCAATTTAGTAAATCTTGACCTCGTAGCCCGGGCAAAAAAGGGGGTCCCTGATCAGGGGAGGGAAGGGTTTTTCCGTGATCTTGTTGAGCCCCGGGAGTCTATGAAAAAGGGCGTGGGTACCACCCTTTTGCCACGAAAAAAAAACCCCGGCCCCCCGCTGGAGAGGAGGGGTTGCGTATGGGGATTCTCCTTGTTAGGGAAATAGCCCCAAGGTCTCAGGTAAAGCAGAGGGGAAAACCCCCCCCGTGGGGGAGTCATGGGTAGAAGATCAATAGGGCAGTCATATGGGGGGATTGGAGGCAATGTCTCGCTTGCTTCTGGGGAAAAAGTCGCAAATGCTTGTAGGAGCGGGGGAACCTGCCCAAGGGTTGATGGTACTGAGAAGCGGGAAGTTGGGCGTGGGGCCACCAAACAGCAACCGACATTCCCGGACCCCAACTCAAGACTTCGCCCGTCTGCCAGTTGAGAGGGAGCTGGGGCTGCAAAACCACGGGGGGACCCGGAAAGGGCGAGGAAGAACGGGGTTTGACGTAAAAGCAAGTTTCTCCTTGTGCAGGGGCCCCTACTTGTAAGGGCCAGAGATCAGTGCGGAAACCCCCAAATTTGGGTCCTGAGAATTTTTCCACTGAGGAGGAAGGGGTAGGGGGTTTCCAGGCGGATCACAGGGGGGGTTATGCTGGGACACCCCGGCAGCTCCCAAAAAATTTTCCGCCGACCCAAGTCCGGAAAGCAGCAACTTAAAACTGGGAAAAGGACCCATTTCGACAGAACAGGCATGGTCAGACGGGAGAGGCCTTGCTCTCACCGGGATGCCCCTCCCCAAGTTTCCTTAGGTGCGTGTTTCCCGATGCGAACGCGAGGGCAAAATCTGCAAATGTCAGAATGGCACAGTAAGACAAAGGTTCTCCTCAATTTCAGGTTAACCCTGTGCAGACAGGTGGGCACTATCCACTTCCATGGCCTCCCTTTGGGAGCAGGAGAAGGGCAACTTGGGGGGTCTTTTGGGAAAATCGGGGCAGACGAGGGAGATGACGGGGATTAGTCTTTCTGTTCTTGCCGGGCTTTCCTGGGTTCCCGGAAAGGGTGTCAATCCCTGGACAGGGAGATAAGGTATCAAAAAAGCGGGAGGTCCTGGGTGGACAGGGCTCCTTGATGCGGTGGGAGGCCCTTCTTGAAGGTGGCGTCACGGCGCTTCATTCCCCGTTATTAAAACCAAAGTGCGGAAACAACCGCATAATCGCCTAACTGAATCCCCTTGGCCGGTTTAAAAGGCCGGTTCGGCAGAAGAAAGGCCCGGGAAAGGGTTCCCCGAAGACATCCTGAAAATTTGGGAGGAATGGGCAAGGTTGGGCCTTTAGGGTCGTCCCTGTCCCCGAGGTGGGTAGCCAGGCCAGGGTTTCCGGGAAAAAAGGGGTGAGCATGAAGCCACGTTCGGAGGGAATTGTTGCCATTAACTTGATATTCAGGGAGCATTGGGTGATAAAGCCCCTGCAAGCCTTGGAGTCCCTATCGAACTTGGACGACATAGACAGGGAGCCTTGGACCAGCGGTCGGTGCAGGAACCGAAGATGCGGCGGGAGCCACGGGAGCGGGTTGCTGCTGCTGAGCGGCCAGGAACTGCTGCATCATGGCGGAAAGATGGCTGAGTTGCTGGGCTTGCTGAGCGATCTGTTGCGACTGCTGAGCCACGATGGTGGTGAGGTCAGCGTCGGGCGGCAGAGGCGTCTTGGCGGGATCCATGGCCGGATCTTACTGTCATGGGCAGAGGGAGTGGATCCGCTAGACCACTGCAAGCGATGGCGTAAGCCACACCAGGGAGCAGAATCTAAGCAGCACCCGGTTTTCACCAGAGCCCACCGCAAAGCGGGATGGACTTGCAGCGGCGGGAAACTACCAGGTCGCTTCCACTGGCGTGACTTGCTTGCAGTGGCAGCCAAGGGTAAGCGTGGTACAGAATCGCTAGATGTAGACGTAGTTGGAGACAGGCAGTAGGGCCACAGCCTCCCTCGAACCGCTGAAGCTAGTTATTGGAGCTTGATCTCCCACACTCAAAACAAAAAAACTGATCGCACTTCTTTGGTTCTGCAGACTACCTCCATTCTAATACTCTCGCTGGTCAGAGTACATCATCTTCTACTTCAAGGCAAGGCTTCTGCAAGTGGCGCCTCTGAAGCTGTGGACTAAATATTTCCTCCATAGCTTTTGGTTTAGTACTCCAACACTCACCTTCCTACCAGCTATTCAGAGTCACTGGGTCTTTTTCTGAGGATAAATACATAATTACCTTATCTGGACATTACCCTCAGTTGTCCCCTCTCTAAATTTTAATGTATTAACTTCAGAATGCTCCCTAACACAATTTAAGATTATACTGCTTCCTACTGTAGAGCAGTATATCATTTGACTGGGTTACATTGCCACAATTAAAATTATGTCTCTTACAAAATATTTTAAATCTACCGATGTGTTTTTCAACTACAACATCTTCAGAAGTTAATACTAGCTTACACCTGGCAAAATAAATTACTTACAATGGCAATTATAATCCTTGATGCTTTTATAGACAAAGGGGATCTGGGATGCCCTTGTATCCTCTCTCATTAGAATGCATGGTTTCCCATCAAGTCCAGGAATTGGGTTGGCATGGAATTCAGTGATGTAAGATGTGGCTCCCTAATTTCTTTACTTTGGTTTCCCAATTATTCCATCTGCTCCCATCCTACAGCACCACCTAATATCACTACAGGATTGGATTTGATTTAGGTCATGGTTAGTAACTGGAACTGAATTTGCTAGGGCAATATGTAGCCAGTGAAGGGATAGGAAGAGAGAAGAGGCAGAGGCACAGCAAGGAGAAAGGTGGATAAGACAGTTGAGGATGGTTTGGAGGGGAGTAAGAGTACTAGATGGAAGGATGTTGCAGAAGCCTAGGCGGGAGATGACAAGGGACAGGTAAATAGACTCACATTTTTTTAGTATTGAATTCAATGATGTAGGATGGGATGCCCTACTTTTTTTATTTTGGTTTTCCAATAATCACATCCGCTCCCATCCTACAGCACCACCTAATGTCACTATAGGACTGGATATGTGGAGGGTTCTAGTGGGGAAACATGTATTTCCAGTTTTTGGTTAGAAG
>JAODAL010022069.1:0-65568 GCA_025379985.1 Phyllomedusa bahiana | reverse complement strand
CCCGGAAACGGCCGGGAAAAGGCAGGCGCGGCGTTCACGGGGAGGCGTGCCAGGAAAGAGAGGGGGCCCCGAGGCGCAGAGGGTTTGGTCGCGGGCCGCCGCGGGCCGCCGCCCCCAACCCCCTGCGAGGGGGGGGTTTTTGGCCCGGGGGGGGGCAGGGGGACCCCGGGCGACCCCCGTGCAATTTTTTTGAAAAATTTTAAAAGGGGGGATTAATTTATAAAATTTTGCTGAGAGATAATATTGTTTCACTGTCGAGGATGTATGTAAATCACAGCTAGAATGTTGCTTTTTGGTATAATCTTATCTTCCAGAATGACATCACTTTTTTTGGTTGCAATATTAAGGGTGCAACATTCATATGTAAAGTTGGGGAGAAGTATGGAAAGTTTCACTTACTGGTTCTATATCTGTAATGAAGAGGAGAAGCTGTCAGTGACATCAGGAAGAAAGATCACAGCATGTTACTCTCATCTCTACCTGTATAGTCTCTAATAACCACAGGGGGGATACAGGAACTTCATGTTATCACCCCCTTCATCATTACAAGAGAATAATCCCTGGATGCCACATTTGTCTACTAAAATGGCAAGAAGATGAGCACTTGCACATCTAATCACCCCCTGATTTAAATTTGAGACAATTTTTAAAATTGAATTTTTATCTCTTTTGCAGATATTTTTGGGTTTCCCCCTTTCAGTTTCTGATAACCCTTTTGGAAGATAAGGGTGAAAATAGATATATCTAGAATTAGCATGAAAGGACTCTACAGATCTTGTGCTTTTTAGTAGGTGTTTGTGTCCCCAAGGCTCTGTTTTGGGGTCAGACCTTAGCGGGGCGGACCCCATTTTGAAACCTTTTTTTAACAAAGTATTCAGTTTAAATTTCCAAAATTTTATTTTAAAATCCAATAAAGGGTCCAGTACTGAATGTCATGCCCATAAATTGGCAGGAGTCAAAAATATGATTATTGGTGGTATATAGAGCTGAGCGAGCAGTAAAAAGTTCTAGTTAGATTAGAACCTGGAACTTTAGTGTGTTCGTTCCCGGGGTTCTTTTCAAATTAAACTTAAACCCAATTGAAGTCAAGGGGAGAAGCTGGTTTTTACCATCCAAAACGGGTAAACTGGATAAGGGTGGAACAATTTGTGAAAAAAATTTGGCTCTAAGGTGAAAAAAAAAAAATTTGACTGGCTCAAATACTTCATTCCTTAAAAAATGGAAAACGAAAGGGAGAGGCCCACTTGAAACAGGGGGCTAGCTATAGGAGGTCCCAGCGGTTGCAGCTGCTACGGGGCCCTCCCTCTGGGGGAGCTAAAAAGCCCCCTTTAAACCATGGGAGATTTGGAGCCCGATGTGTTATAAAATTTTACTAAACCCCCCAAAAAATGCAAAAACTAATTTTGGCCACTGAGTATGATTTAAAAAACCAAAAACTCTGTATAATGTAAAATCCATGTATAGGGAAAAGTTAGGAATTATTTGAGCCCGCAAATGTCACCAAAAAAGCTGCTTCGGGGTTTTGGGAAAGATGCAGCCGCAATACCAAACTCCCTAACAGGGAGGGGGAAAATCAAATTAACAAACAAAAAAGCGTCTGAACAGTACAGAGAGTGACAAAAAATTTGGTGTTAAAAGGGAAAAATACTGTAAAAATTATAAAAAAAGGTCATGTTTTTTTTAGCAGCCAATAAAGACCCCACACCTCAGTGAAGTTTTTTTTTGACATTTCCCCTGTGTTCTGCACTGAATGGATGGCCGTTTAAAAATCCCAAAAGGGGGTAAATTGGGAGGGCCCCCAAAAGGTGCAGAAAGCCGTGAAAACAAAAACGGGAAAATGGGGGGTGTGGGAACTAAAAAACTAGAACTTTACTAAAACAAACAAAAAAATGTTCGTTTTGGTTGATTTCAAAAAATTGAGAAGTTCTATAGAACTGAAGTTTTCTAGAACAGTTCGAACAACACTAGTGGTATACAGTATAAAATTCAGATGTTATTTGTATTTGTCTAGGGGAATTAAAGTTTTTCTAAAACCCCCCTTTGGGGTTTAAAAGGGGCTTGTCTTTTAGGGAACCCCCTTTTCTAGGCCAGTTTCTTAACCATCAGAAAAAGTGAGATTTTTAACACTTGTGCAGTTATCCCCATTCATTTCTATGGCAGTTACAAATATAGCTGACCCCAGTGTGGTTCCATTATTTTGGAATTTCCCTAGACATAAAGGGGTAAAAATTAGAATGTCTTTTGGAAACAAGTTTGGTATCTCCCTGTTGTTTTGGCCAGCTCTTTAGCTGTCATTTTCCCAAATTGGCAAAAACCCCTTTAACCCCTGTAGCGGGTCCTGACGTGTCTGTTTCAGAAAATTTGGTATTTATTAAAAGAAATAACAAAACTAAAACCTCTTTTCTTAGTTATTTGTTGTCTGGTTCTCCTATTATTCTTCCTAGAATTTCATAACCAATCTGTCGAGGGGTTTTTACAACTGGGGGTTTATCCCCACACGGGCCCTGACATGGTCCAATCATTTGAAAAAGTCTGAAATGTAAAACCCTTTTTAAAAAAGGGAGGTGTAAAAACCCCTTTCTGACTGATTCAGTAATACAATTCTAGGAGGAACAGCAGAAGAACAGCACAGCACAGAGTTAGAAGAGAAAATGCTCCGCAACTATGGCACAGGCAAGACAAAGATTTACAATTTTCTCCATTGATTTAATAATATTCCATCAACCCCTTTTCTAATGAAAGATTAGTTTACATGATAAGTAGTAATGTCAAAGTCTAGCACAGATAAGAACATCCCTGAGTGCTATTTATATACAGGTTCACACCAGACATGTATTATTAAAGAGAAAAGGGGGTTTGGGGTTTATTTACTTAAAAACCATGCATAAAAAATTGCTGGAGCACCCTTAAAAAAAAAATTGGGGTTTTCTGAACTTTTCGTCTATACGCCCCGGGGCTCTCAGATGCTATTGTTTTTTAGGCATGCAACCCTTTCCTTTGTGCATTAACACTGTCATAAAAATTTCAATGGGGGGCTACTAGAAATACATTTTACAAATAATGGCCATAATGAAGTACACCATCTATCATGAGAGTTATGTTTGTGTGGGGGCAATCTGATAACATTCAGATTGAATTGTACATAGATGTACTGTCTTGGTTCATCCACTTTTAGGTATTCTACCCCGTATTTATGGAACATGGATGGATCATTGTGTAAACCAAGCACTTTTCACCATTCTTCTCACTCCTACACCCACATAGATTGTAAATTTTCCGTGAGACAGGCCACTCCTCTTGTTTAACCTGTATCTTTTTTTCTTTTTAACCCTTTGTTTGAAACATGGGAAACTCTAGAAAACCCGTGCCCTTTTTAAAGCTAGCAATGCATGCACGATCCAGGAAAGGCTTTAAAACCCCTACTTCGTTTTCATTTTTGGAAAAGGGCCCCTATCTTTAAACCCAAACCCTCCTATAGTGGTAAAACTCTCCCCATAAATTTTTGGGAAATTGGGGTTTAAATTTCCCAAATTTCCTGCAATTTAATTTGGGGAAAAATCACTTTTTAAACTTTTGACAATTGAAATAAAAAGGGATGTGGGGGGTCATTTTTGGGGGGGCTTTTTAATTTGGTACTTTTTAAAAATTTTTGGTACAGCCACTTGATGAGTAAAATATACTTCTCGAATTCTGCCATTTAAAATCCACGTCGGCTGATGAGTATTTCTCATGGTTTTCATGTGGATTGTGGCTTGCTTTTTGTACTCGTGGGTTACAGTCAGAAACTAGTCCTATTCGTTTCTATGTGATTTCAGATGCGGAGCCACATTAAAAACCACATACAAATGTTTGGGGCCTGTTTTACACAGGATTTTTAGTTGTGTGTAGGACAGAAATACACACACTGGATTTTACACAGAGTTTTTTCCCCCCAATAAGTGAAAAAATTAACCCTTTTCCAAGATTGCATTTTCCCCAAAATAAAAAATGCTGATTCAGGAACAGGTGTGTAGATGACACACACCTGTATATTTGAAAGACATTTCACACCAGTTTAAAAAGAAAATTGGGAAATAAATTTTTCCCAGAGGCAATCTAGTGCTGCTTCAGAGAGTTTCTTGGGGCATACAAGGGCACATGACAAGTGGCAGAATTTTTAAAATGGGGTGCCCTATTTATAGGGGTTTTGAAAATCCAGAACTGCTGGGTGCTGATTTGGGGCATGTCTGGGACATATCATTGAGGATGTTCCTTCTTCCCCCCCCCTAGTTTTTCTGCCCATGGGATGGGCCCTCTGCCCTTGGGGGCCCTTTTAAAATTTATTACCCCAATCACCCGAAAAAAGACTTCATTCGAAACGTTTTTCCCCGAAATTCTAAAAAGAATTCCACTTTTTTAGAATCGATTCCCTCCTCTTACTTGAACAATTTGGTAATAAAAGGAAGGGCCCCAAAAAATGGTACTCCGAAACAACCAAAATTTAGTCTTGTTTTTTTCTTCTTTCCAGCATTTTTTCTATAATGGTTTTCACTAAGTGCTATTTTTATAAGTGGAAATATACATTTCTGTAAGGAAACACCACAATGTAAGGTGATACAAAAGATGCTTCAGCGCTGTCACTTTACTGTCCTACTTTCTTTGAATCGCTGTGATAACACATTGAGTTTAGAGAATTGATCTGTTCCCTTTCAGCCCCACAAAAATTTACACCGTGTACATCTTTAGCTCTGCTGCATTTAGAGGAGCCCTTTACCCCAATTCCAGGCTAGTCTATACTTTTTATATGTACTCAGTTCTTACGAGTGCCTAAAGGCAAGAAAAACATTCTCCTTCATATGGATTGGGAGTAACCCAATTTAAATGGAAAAAGGAACCCCTCATTTACACATGGGCAATTTTAAATTTAAACCCGATCTTAGTGTCTAATATTGGAAAACTGCCCTAACAAAATATCATAAGTTTTTAATTAACCTGAACAAAGAGGGGGTTTTTTTCCCCGAGAATTTTTTTATTTGTTCTGAGTCAAATCTCCCCCAATCTTTCCCAGATCCCCTGGTGATAAAAATGACACTGATGGGCAGTTTTATAATAAAATGTTTCGCTTTCATGGATGAAGAGATTCTCCATTTTCAGGGGGCTCTTTAGGAAGAGGGATTATGTGACAGGGATAATCACTCCCACGCAGCGGCGTAACTAGAGTAGCCAGGGCCCTATAGCAAACTTTTGGATGGGGCCTCCTACCCCCCCTTTCCCCTTTTACCCTCCCCCTGACCCCCGGGAAAATTTTCCCGGACCCTGCTGAAAAAAATGTAGATAATACCCGGGGGGAAATACCTCCCCCATACAAAAATCACCCTCATACTGCTACCAAAAAAAATCCCCTATCCAAAAACCCCCTTTAAACCCAAAGACCTATTTCATTGGAACCGGGGCTTTACCGCCAGAACATGACCACAAAGTGACTGAATAATACCCCTACACTATTACTGATCAGTACACAAAGACCAATAGTACCGCCATATAGTGACCATATAGTGGTATATACTAGTGTACACAGGCTCTGCAGACTGTATATAACCACCATACAGTGACCATATAGTGGTAGACACCAGTGTACACAGACTCTGCAGACATATGTGATTGAAGTGTAGTTACATCTTGTGACTCACAGGTGACGTTTCTCTGACAAGTCGTTGACTTTCCCTTTTGTTCTGCATCCGGTCCAGACCGCCATCATGACATCTCCCGACCACTTGTCCCTGCAGATTTAGACACAAATATCTTAGAATCCTGACTTTTCCAGCACCTGCCCCCCTGGCTATATGGGGTCCATTTAGGCAGGCAGGGTTTAGGTAGCTATAGGGAGCCATACAGGTAGACAGGGGTTAGGTGGGCTATAAGGGCCATATAGGTAGGTAGGCAGGGTTTAGGTAGGTAAAGGGGCCCCATATAAGCAGACAGGAAGGAGTCGGGGGCTATATAGATAGGCAAGCTTTAAGGGGCTATATAGGCAGACAGGCCTCACAGGGGCTATAGGGCTATTCAGACAGGCAGACATTGAGAGCTATGTAAGCAGGCTTTAGGGGGCTATATAGGCAGGCTTGGGGGGGACTATGTAGGCAGGCTTGGGGGGACTATGTAGGCAGGCTGGGGGGCTATGTAGGCAGGCTGGGGGGTATATAGGCAGCCTCGGGGGTATATAGGTAGGCTGGGGGGCTATGCGGGCAGGCTGGGGGTATATAGTCAGGCTGGGGGGTCTATATAGGCAGTCTGAGGGGTATATATGTAGGCTGGGGGGCTATGCACGTAGGCTGGGGGGCTAAGCAGGCAGGCTGGGGGCTATATAGGCAGCCTGGGGGGTATATAGGCAGGCTGGGGGGTATATAGGCAGGTTGGGGTATATATAGGCAGGCTGGGGGGTATATAGGCAGGCTGGTGTTATATATAGGCGGGCTGGGGGGCTATGCACGTAGGCTGGGGGCTATGCAGGCAGGCTGGGGGCTATGCAGGCAGGCTGGGGGGTATATATGCAGGCAGGCTGGCCATTTAGGCAGGCTATAGGGCAGGTAAAATAATAAATAACTTACTTAGCTCACTCCACGCTTCCCCGATGCACCACGCCGCGCTCCAGCCTCTCTGCTCAGCGGGGGCGGTGCGGTGATGTGACGCCCCTCAGCACCCGCCCTCCGGCAGTGAACTATTATGTTCATTGTCGGCAGGCCCAGGAGCGCCATTACCGGGTTAGCGGAAACGGTAGCAGCTGCGCCGGGCCCCGTAAGAGTCCGGGGCAGCTGCTACGTCTGCTCCCCCAGTAGTTATGTCCCTGCTCCCACCACTGGAAATGTCTTTCCTTTGGATGAACATGCATATTGTCAAAATCGATAAAAGTGTGGCCAGCTTTTTTTTAAATTAGTAAATGAGAATGAGTCCATTGGCAACATTTAGAGAGACTTGTATGATAATAGATTGGGCGGAGTGAATTTTCACATCTGGTTTTTAGTGTAAAATGCGCCTGAATCTATGAAAGTGGTTTTTGTGCCTCATAAATAGCATAGAGAGTTCGAAACACCTCCCCTGTGTATTTGGCGCATTACGGATTTTTGTCACATTAGTAATGCGCCAAACATGTATAAAGGCTATAGATAGACTGTAAATAAAAGAAAAGTCATTAGAATAGCATGTCAGTGAATAGAAACTATGATACTGATCTTGCTTGGTGGACCATATGTCCCAGCAAGACCTGTGGTGTGCTGGCTCTTGTTGTATGTAGAATAAAGGCTGAGAGCAGCAAAAATAAATTTCAACACTGATCACCCTCTGTGTTGAAATTTAAGGTAGTAAAAAATAAAAAAATAAAAATCTGAACACCATTTTATTTTTAACATAATTCAGAAAAATATAGGTCAGTGGGTTATTTAATTTAAAATTAATTTTAGATTCTATTAATTTTAACTGTAGGAGATTTTTTAAATCTTTTTGGGATATTATATATTTTTACATTAATTTATGTGATTTTTTTTTTAATTTTTCTAATTTAATTTTATAAAGTTTGATAATTATCAGAACTTACTTTTCCATAACGCCCCCAGAACACCCCCACATGTTTGGCGCATTAAAAAGTGTTCGATCTGTCGAACAATGCAGCAAACCTGTTCATTTGATACGCCAAACACCACTCACTTTGGCCTATTTTATGCCAGAAAAATTCGGACAACCCTTTCATACATGTCTCCCTTAGTGGGAATCATAAAATTACTATTTAAAGTGAGCATGACAAGTGGTTTATGCTCACTGCCTGAGAGCAGGATATAATAGAGAGGGAAGCTGAGCTCTGTGATATACATGTTTATATGATTTATGACAGGATTTGAGAGTAAACCCTGCCTACATACAATGATTGACAGCTTTCTGTGTATCCATGAATGTACAGAGCATACTGTCAATCCTAACAGTCCTATCAGAACTAACTCTGATTTTTACTCATAAATCTTACTGCAAAACCCTATGTATCACAGAGCTAAACTTCTCTCCCTCTTTTCACACCCTTTCTAGAAAGGGGAAATATAACTTAATAAATTTTGGAAAGCTCGGGACGGGGTTTCCCTTTAACTTAAAAATATTAAAAATTTAAAATCCAATTTGGGCCGGGTTTTGGATGTTTTTTTTGCAAATGTGGCCCCAAAACCCAGATCAAATTTTGTCACGGATGTGGAAAAGCAGTTTCCGCTGGACCCCCCGAAAGCTTTTGTGTAAGCCGTACCGGGGGCGGAGTCTAAGTAAAACCCCGGGTTTTTCACCAGGGGCCCCCCCAAAAGCGGGATGGATTTTGCTGGGGGCAGGAAACAAACCGGGTCGTTTCCCCTTTTGGGGTGATTGCTTGGGGTTTGGCACCAAGGCAGTGGTATTTAAAAAAATTCGGGGGGAACATAGGGTATTTGGGGGGCAGGCAGGGGGTCAGGACAGGGGGCCCAGAGGTTCGTGGTCGGGGGAAAGGGGGTGGGGTTAACGGTTGGGGAACGGTAAACGGAAACTCGTTTCAAAAAAATGCTTTCTCTAAAGGCGTGGGGCCCATTTAAAGACCGACGGGGGCCAAATAAAAAGAAGGAACTTATATGGGGTCAGCGCCCAGCCTTCCCCAAATAATGGGGCTGGGGCCCCCCTTTAAACCCCAAGAGAGCCGGCGCGCGCGCCTAAACGCGGGGCCCCGCGCAACCCCACCCGGGCAGGGAAGTCGCGGGGGGGGCGAGCGGGGGTTCAGATAAGGGAAAACCGTGCGCAGGCGGGGGGACAAGGGCCGCGGGCTACATTTTCCCAAATTTTTGCCGGGGGGGGCCCGCAGGGGGGGCCTAGTGCGCCCACACCCCGGGGGGGGGGGCTGCGGACCCATTGTACAGAACCCCCCCCCCCCCCCCCCCCCCGCTCAGGAAACCCCCCCCTTCTTTCGGGATGGGAGGAACCTCAAACACGGCCCCGGGGCCCGGGATTTTCCCTCCCCCAAACTCCCAAGATCCTCTCCCCCGGCAAAAAATCCCCCCAATCAACAAGAAAATCCCGTTTTCCCCCGTCTTCCCCTAACCGACTTCAAAGCCGGGAAATCTCCTTTACCGAAAAATAGGGTTGAAGGTTTAAGGCTTCAGGAAGGGGGGGGTTCGACTTTTCGGGAAAAAAACGGTTCAGAAAGGGACAGGCTTTAGAAGAGATACATGAAAGAAATTTGGGGAACCCCAAATGGCGGGAGGGTGGGGTTTTTAAATAGGCCACGGGGTTAATACCCTCAGCATTTTAAAAGGCCCCAGGAAGATTTGGACCAAGCTTTTTGCGGGGGTTTTTTCACCCGGGGGCCCGGATTTTGGCGGACACCAGCCCTTGTCTCCGGGCGCAAAGGTCGAGCAGGTCCCCTTTTTCCCCTTGTCCGCCTGAGTTTCTTTTCGGACGCTCCCACCTGTAGGGACCCGAAGAGTTGCTAAAAATTGGCGGGATATGTCGTGAACCATGGCATCCAGGGAGGGAACCTCGGAGGGGGGGGCAGAGGGGGGAGGGGGGGCGGGGTTGGGTCCGGGGACCATATACAAACAAAGAATGGAGAGGGCCCCCGGTCCCCCCGGGAGCCGGAAAATTTGTACAAAAATTGGGCCCCAGGGTAAAAGGGGCTGGCCCAATCCTCCGGGCACCCGAAAAAAAGGGGCCCAAAGTACTCCCCCAAAATTTCTGATTGACCCTCTCTACCGGGCCAGATTTGCGGGGGGTACGCAACGAGAAGTCTAACTTAACCTGAAATGGGGGAGCAGAGTCCCACCCCCCAGAATTTTGACAAAACTGAACCCCACAAATCAGAAACGATGTCCGGGGGCGGGACCTTTGCAGGCGGAAAACATGTAAAAAAGAAAAGGGGGGCGAACGGGTGGGGGTGGTAACCCGGGCAGAGGGACAAAGTGCGCTTTTTTAAAAAAATTATCAGAATGCCCCAAAATTTCACGGTGAAACCCGAAGAGGAGGGAAAGGGGTCGGTGATTAAATCCTTTCGCCACATGAGACCATGGAGTACGGGGAGTCGGGGGGGGTTTGCGCGGGCCCGGAAAGGGGACGGTGGGGGGGTACCCTTACCCGGGGGACAGGTAGCACGGGCCGTCCCAAACTCTATTTTCTTTGGCCAGACCGGCCCCCAAAGAAACGAGAGATAAACCCCAAAAGCGATTTTCGAGCCCCGGGGAGCCCACCATAAAACGAGCAATTTGCCCCCAATTCAGGCCCCTCCTGCTCAGCGACGGGTGAACGTAGGTTTCCCCCGGGAGGTATCTGTTAAAAGGAGGCCCGGGCCCCCGGGAAAATCAGGGGGTTCAGGGGTTTTAATGTTTGGGGGGATGAGCTCTTCTCCGGGTTTTTTTGGGATGGCAAGAGAGGGCATCCGCCCTGAGGGTTTTTCCCCCGCGGGGCCCGAAAAAGTGGACCCGGGGAAGTTGAATCCCCGGGGAAAAAGGGAGGGCCCAACGAGCTTGCCGGGGTTAAAGGGCCCGCTGGGCGACGGGAGGTACTGGAGGTTTTGTGTCCGTGTATCCCTTTCGAAAGGATGATGAGTTCCCTCCAGGAGATAAAGCCCTCCCCCAAAGGGCCATCTTGAAGCGAGTAAACCCCCGACCCTCCAATAGCATTTTTTCCTTTCTCACCCGAGAAAAATTTTTTTGGAGAAGAACCCGCAGGGGGATGAGTTTTCCCCTTTGGGGCCCTTTCTGAGTAAAACGCTCCAGCATCCACCGAAGAGGCATCCACCTCCCGAAAAAGGGAAATCTCGGAGTAAAGGGCGTGACAAAATGGGTGCAAAAGGCAAAGGCCATCTTCAAATTGAAAAGGGCCCTTTTTCGGCCCCCTGGTGGCCCCCCCCCCCCAAAACCTAGGAATTTTGCCCCTTCTTGGTGGGGAACCACAATTGGAGGGCCCACGAGAGAAGTGGGGGAAAAAAACTTTCCCATAAATAAAAGGGGGAATTCCCCCAAAAATCGTTGGGATGGGCCCAAAGACCAACAGGTCGGGGGCCCCTTGCGGATTTGCAAAAACTTAGCGGGGTTCCCTTTGCAGGCCTTGGTCTGAGACGAAAATTTTCTGAAAGGGAAAGGGCAGGGTGGATGATGGGAAAAAGAAATTCTCTAAATTTTGGGATACAGGCTTTTCTTCGAAGGCGTTTCAGGACCGGCGCACTTGTGACTGATGGGGCCCCGGGGGTCAGGAAAAAAAAACCAAGATGTCGTCCAGGTAAAACCCAGGGCCCCCGTAAAACAGGGAAAGGGCCCATGAAGAATCGTTTTTCGAAAATCCTGAAAGACCGCAAGGGGGCAAATTTCACAGATCGAATGGTAAACACCCCGAAAATCCGAAGTGACCGCTCGGGGTTTTAAAAGCGTTTTTTCCCCTACGCCCTCCCCGGATTTCCGATGGGTTGTATTTCACCCCCGCAGGTCCCAAATTGGGAAAAAAACTTTTCTCCTTGGGAGACGACAAAAAGTTCCGGTTTATTTTGCGGAAGGGGTACCCGTTTTTTAAAGGTAATTTTTGGGTTTAGACCCCGATATTTATGCAGGGGGGGGATGGGGGGGGGGGAAAAAATCCCCTTTTTCTGGGCCCAAAAAAAAAAAATTTGGGCCCCGGGGGGGACGAGGGCTTGGGTATAAAGCTCTTTTTTTGGGTTTTTAAAAGAATATAGTCCCACAAGGCCCGGGTTTCGGGGCCCAGACAACGGGTAACCCTACCCCAAGGGGGGCCCGGTTTCCCCGGGGGAGGGAAAAGGGGGCAGTCATTTTGGGCGGTGAGGTGGAATGATTTCGGCCCCCGCTTCTCCGAAAAAGACATCCGCTAGTCCTGGTTTTCGGCGGAAGCCGGCAGAGACCTGGTAGGAGGGGTGAGTCGCCCTTTGGCCCAGGGGGCCCAAAGAAAAGGGGCTCCCACAGTCCCGGGGCACCAGCGCAGAAACCTTTCCCCGGTTTTTCCCGTTGAGGGTAGGGGCCCCTGGAAACCCGCAGCCACGGAAAGACCCCAAAAGGATAACGGGGGGACGACCGGGGAAGGAAAAAAAGGTGATCCCTCCTTTGTTAAAGGGCCCCCCCCAAAGGGAGGGACAGTGAAATTGGTCCCCATTACCCGGTTTGGCCCTCACCCAAGGAGCTCCCCCCCTAACGGGGATATCCCAAGGGCTTTTCCAGGCAGGGCACCCGGGGAAAACGATACCCGGGACACCAAGCCCGGGAGGGGTAAGTTTTCCCCCCTGGAGCCGGGGGTCCAGAACCAAAGAGACCCTGCTTCCATTGAAAGACGTGGAGAGGGAAAATTTCCCCACCCAGGGACGCCCCTCTGACATGACCTTTGGGGGCGGGCCCTTTCCCTGCCGCTGTGGGCGATGCAGGGGAGCCATGGGGGAAAAATGATCCCGGGGTGGGGACAAATTTTTCTGCCCCCAAAAGGGGGGACCCGTTCCTGTTTCGGCCAGAGTGGGCCTGGTCCCCCTGCATGGGCTTTCATGGTGGTAGAGGAGGTGGAAAACTGAAGGCTTTGGAATATTTGGGGCCAGGTGGGGGAGTGGGGTTGGGGGCCCCCCGAGAAACAGTTTTCCCCCCGAAGCTCCTCTTGCCGCTCGGCCCAAAAAGGGCATCAATACGAGTTTCCAGGGGATCAAAATTTTTGAAGGAAAGGAAAGGGATTTTTCTACCGTCAGGGGCCCTGGGTTAAAACCCGCCCGGGCAGGCCCTTTTTTAAAAGGGAAAACGGGCGGCGGTTTTTCCAAAATTGCTCCGATGCCAAAGGGTCTGATAAATTTAACCGCAAAGTCGCCCAAACCCAGGGTCAACCCCGGGAAAGATTTTGTAGAGCGGTCTCTGAGAGGGTGCCCGTGCTGGCTCTTCAAAGGGCACTGCGGGGAAATTTGGAAGGAAAGTGCCGGTCCGCAGCCCCTGGGGTCATTTTCCCGTTTCCAAAAAGGGGTAGCCCAAGCCCAGAGCCTTCCCCGGAAAAGTAACTAAAACCGAGGGGGGGCCCCCCTTCGAATTTTTTCCGAGGAGAATTGACCAGCCATTAATTCAAATTTTTCTTGAGCAATGGGGGATAAAACCCCTGCAAAAAATTTAAAAGGGGTTCCCCCTTCCAAACTTGGGAAGGTTGGGGAACCCAAGCTTTTGGAAAACCCCCGGATCCTTTGGGGGGAGGCGGGCACCGGGGGGAGGGGTCGGCGGCGATTGGGGGAAACCCGGGGGGCTGCTGCAGCATGGCGGACCCAAAGGGTTCAACTGTGAGCTTGTTTTGGGAGTTGTTTTTGACTGCTTTAGCCACGATTGCGGTGGGTCCCATTCACTAGGTAACGGCACCTTTGGGGGGATCCATGGCCCGATCTAAATGTTTACGGATGGGTGGTGTGGGTCCCCCTTTGGGCCCCCGCAAACGAAGGTGTAAGCTTTCCCGGGAAAAGGAGTTAAGGGGAACCCGGTTTTTCAAACCCGAGCCTGCCGCCCCCAAACGGGGTTTGGGCCTTTTCTTTTGGCGGGAAAAATACCAGGGCGCTCCCAATGGCGGGGACTTGCTTGCAAGGCAGCCCAAGGCATCCATGGTACAAAATTTTGGGGGCGGGAGGTTTTGTCGGGGGACAGGCAGGAGGTCAGGACAGGCGGCAGGGGTTTTCGGGTCGAGAAACGGTGCGAACGGTTCGGTACACGGTAAACAGACTCAATGCAAGAAACGCTTTCTCTAAAGGCTGTAGGGCACTAAAGATCCGGCAGAGGCGTACCGGAAGGAAGGAACTTATATAGGGTCAGCGACCAGCCTTACCCAATAATCAGCTTTAAATCTAAGGCACGGGGATGCGCGCACCGGCTGGCAGGGAAGTCGCGGGGACGCGGGAGCATGGTCAGGTAAGGGACGGCGAGCGCAGGCAGTGACACAGGCCGCGGCGCTACAGTTCCCGGACGCCGGAGGGCCGCAGCGGCACGAGTGCGCCCGCAGCCCGGGCGGGGGGCTGCGGACCCATTCGTGACATAATATATTATAGGAATGTGTCAGGACTGGCCTTACATTGGATAAAGTGTTGAAGTCCATTCTGCTGGCACACCTACCAATATTGTGCACTGTCATACAGAGTACAAATAGCCATGTCAGTGTTAAATCATTAAAATGATACAGTAGTGTTGCCCTACGGATTAGAGTTAATGCCAAAATCGCCCAAAAATCAACACAAACCTAAGGCTGATATTACCATTCCCTGACACCCCAGGTCCACCTGTGCTTCCGGTACAGTCTAGCTTCCAGTTCAATGTCACCTTGTCACTCAAGACATAGCATTCCTTCTGGTCAATATCCTAGTGATGTCCAGACAGCATAAGTTTAGGGTTAGGCCTACTGCTAATGAAAAATTTGGGACTTTGGACATTCCGAGCCTTAACTTTTTGACTGTATTGAACTGAAAAGCCCTATTTGAGCTACACTGCTATAGACCACATAACAATTCTATAAAGTTGTCTGATAACAATGCTATACAGTACCGCCAACACTAAGCATTGTATAAACCGTACATTCTACAATGTCTAAGAAGAAGAGCCACACAATACCACCTTATAGTACTAAAACTATACCAGCATACAGTGACCGAAACAGTAATGCTATTTAAGGACTAAATATTACTCCATTGTGATTAATGCTTGTGATAACAACAAACCTCAGGTGCCAGGGTATTTCTGATGCTACCGTCAGCAGTTCAGCCCTCCTCGAAGGTCAACCACAAACTGATACAGCTATGCAAGATATAGTGGCAACAGAATAGTATCACTTATCACCAAGGTGGTGCATTGGAACTCGTCATTAGTTCATTTAGAGACAGGTTTCAGTACCAAAACGGTTGAGTGCCAAATGAATTTTTCCCAAAAGGAATAATATAAAATGTGGATTAAATTCATTTACAAGGCATTTTATGCATTAGTGGAGTTGTTTTTAACTAAATAACCACTAACAATATAGAGATATAATGCCGTCATATTGTTCAATGCTAGAAGATGCAATTCTGTCAACCACAGCACAGCAAGATGACTGCCACTTATAGAAGTGCTTGAGCATATTATTCCTGAGGTGCATGTACAAAGTCTATGACTGGCCTTCAACACTACAAAAGTTACAGAGCAGCTCAGGAAACAAGACTGAGCAGTAGCACTGCGTGAATACACCAAGCCTCCCACAGCTGGAGTGAGCATATGCTTTCGGGATCACGACACCAACAAGTTCTAGCAAGCACATTGAGCACCAAGCAAACGTTAAAAACCAGGCTATTTTTCCTCATTAGAACACAGTGAGAACTAAATTTCATGAGTTTTGAAGCAAGTAGTTTAATAGTATTTAGTAGCTTCTTCCCTGAATTGGATATAACCTTTTATCACTTCAGGACACCGTTTCCACCAGACATTGAACATAGTATCGCTTACATAATAATGTATATTGTTTAACATTAATGGATTACTTTGGTATATTTCTTTTTATCATAGGTTGCTTTTTATATGGTTCTTATATGACTATTATACTTCTTACATTATTAATATAATATATAATGTTAGATGATCTAAGTTCACAACACTTTCTACCAAATATACATTACAGCCATTATACTCTGGGGAAAGTGGCATCTGGTCATACATGTTTTATTTAGTGTTCTGCAAGGATAATACAGACATCTACAAGACATAATTTGAATACTCTCAATAAAAAAAAGAATATTAAAGAGTTGTCCAGCGATCCATAAATGTAAAAGAATATCTTTTTTTGGAGTAATAAAGGGCCAAAAAAAGGGAAAATTTCGCGTTTCATGCTCTCACTGAGCCCTTATGGGTTTTACAAAAAAAATGCCGAATGTGTTTAAATAGTGTGTCTCATTAACTACGCCATGTAACACATGGATGGTATCGTAGGGTAAAAAATACAAATGACATTATACAGATACAAAGTAACAGCAGAATAAAACAAAAAGAAACAAATTATCCACAAATTAAAATTTAATATTGGTGGATAAGATCCTGTCTGTTGTTAAGTTTGTATGGGTTTCAGGTGTTTAAAGTAAAAATCCAAAAAGATTTTCGATTAATTTTCTTCTGTGATCACCACCATATACCGGACCGTCAACCCTTTCTATGGCTTGAACAATTAGAATTCACTGACACATTTTTCAAGGAAGAAAGGGAAACGTCCCCGGGCTGGTGGGTCACAGAAGAAAAATTTCTCAATTTGTTAAACTTTTTGGATTTTTACTTTTAAAAACCAGAAAAGGGGGACTAACCCGTTTTGTTAAGGGGGAGAGGGAGGGTTTTTGGAAAGAGTCAATTTGTGGGGTTGCCCTTTTTCTGCTTAGGGATAGTGCTCTTTTAGGGATTTATTAGGGCGAGAAACCAAATCCATTTTTTGTCCCCCCCGTAACAAACCGAGGTTTTGATTGGAATTTTCACACTCTTTGGAAAATTTTTTGGACTATACCAATTTGATTTTTCTATCCCCTAGGGAAGTCCCCATTATTTTTTTTTTTCGTTCTGATACATTCATATCTTTTTGAGGAGCATTTTTTGTATATTAAGAATATTTAGTTAACAGTTATGTTTTAAGGTTTACAGCTGGATACTAAGGATGACACGTATGAACGGGACTGCAGCAGAAGTCTGGCTTCTATACAGCCCGAGATCTAGCGCAGCCCCGTTTGCTATTTTTTTAAAATGCCCGCAGGAGGCAGGGCGCATTAGAACCATATGATTCTACACATTTATGAACTGGAGAACGGCAGAAATAGGTGCATTACTGCTGGAACAGGTGGTTTAACTGAGCCAGAATTGTCGTCTTTGTGCTAGAATGCACCTGATTTATGACCCGCAGTAGACCGGGTTCATAAATTCAGGCGCATTCTACACTATTATAATGCACAATTAAATTGGCATCTAAGTGACAAAAATCATACATGTCGCCCTTAGTCTACTCGTTTTGCTCGGTCTTATATTATTCCAATATAGATATCCTTTTACATTTATGGATCGTTGGAAAACGCTTTAATCTTCTATTAACAGCAGAGAGTTCCTGTGAGCTATTTGACCTGTTTCCAATTGTGGGTGAGCTGGTGCTTTTTCCTTTGTGTATAAAAAAAAGTATGCAATGGATTCATAGCACAGTAGAGGAAGGGGTACAAATAGTGCAATGTAGATATCAGGATACAATACTGAATATATCATAGCAATTTAAGGAACAATTCCAACAAAGGAAAATATAATAACCACAGGCAACCACCATTAAATTCAGATAATGTAGTGCATGCAAATGGGAAAGGGAAACAACCTACCCTCTATTACGCTAAAATCTTCTCCCATGTTCTTTGGACAGATGAAGGATGACCTACCCTACCCACTATCCGTTTCTCTATTTCAGCATTAAACTGTATATACTGTAGTTGCTGTTTTCATCAATGCTGGGGAGTTTGTTACTTTTCCAGTTTCGAGCTACTGGGGCTCTAGCAACCATTAAAGTGTGTGCTATAAGGAAAACATCTGCCGAATGTGCTGGGCCACAGCTGGTGACCATGGAACTGAGCTTCCCAAGACCCTGTTTATGAGATCAAAGACAGATGTCCAGTATAGACGGATAAGGTCATATTCCCACCAAATGTGAAGAAGAGTACAAATGTTTTTTATATGTTTATATATTTCCATATACCAGGAGGGTATGACCGAGGTTTCACCCAGTTACTCAACTCTAAAAAAATCTGATGGTATTGACATTGTCCTATTCAAGGTAGAACTAACAGCACTGTCTATTTTTTTATTAGACTATATACTACAGCTACTATTGAACTGAAACACGGCAGTCTTGGCATCTGGATTTTATAAGAGCTCTTTAACTTTTGAGGAGCAGATAAATCTTCCAGGTAACGAGCAAACAAGACAGCTATCTACACGCACAGATCCCAATGGTGCTGATCAAACAAAGTTGCACAATTAATGTCCACTAAAGTTCTATTTTACAATCGGTAGTTTGCAAATTGGGAATCATTTTAATGTGAATATATGCAGTTTCTCACTTTTGCTCACAATCTATCACCCTTTGCTGGAAGCTATGCTTTGGCATTTAAAATTATTACCCTTTTAAACCCACAAATCTCAAAGTTTGGCTGAATCATAATGTTTACCTTGACTCTGTTCTTCTTTGTTGGTTCTGATGTAGTGTTCAGTCCTGACTCTGACTTGCCCTTCTTGATGTTGCTTTGGTTCATCTTTCTTCTGGTTCTCACAATCACTTAGTCCTGACTCCAATGTCTCTTGGATTTTATATATTTGCTTACAGTTATACCCCTGGCCTTTTTACTAGACTATAGATCTACTGCCTGCATCAGGTTTTGCCCAAAATCTGTCACATCTCTGGCTATATTTCCTCTAGTTGACTTTTACCACTGATTGCTGCAGATTATAATTACGTCTTCATTGCCTGAGTAGTCTTCAATGTTCATATCTGTATCATTTAAGGGTGAATATTACGACTTCTGTAGACTTTCCCCTCCATTTTAGCCTGAGACAACCTGGCAGAACAGATGATTCACTTCTTGGTTCCAGTACACTATGCAAGAGTTATATCTGAAACCCTTTGCTTCATTTTTTTAAAGACCCTGTTACAAATCCTACAAGAACACTTTTTCTTTTACTTCCTACAATATCTATCTATCTATCTATCTATCTATCTATCTATCTATCTATCTATCTATCTATCTATCTATCTATCTATCGTAATAGTTACCAGGCTTTTTTCTCATGTACAACATATACTGTAAGTCTATGGTATGAGTGGTGAAACCATGGAATTCACATGTGAGAATTTACCTGGCACATGCTATGTTATTTGTTGCCTGGGAATTTAAGTGATAAGTTTTTAAAAGTCAAGCCACATCTTCTTCTTTCCACAGGAGATGCTGCATATTCTTCATGAGAATATCACTTAAAGGAAAGATTGTGTCATGCATTGAGAGTATAACCGCACTGACTGTTCTTAGGGTTGTTCTTAGGATTCCGCTTATGGTTAAATTTAACCTAAAGAACAGCAATATGATCTTGTTTGGGCTGACCCAATTTTTGGTGCATTTTGCAGAATTATCGTCCCCAAACCCAAATTAGGATTAAGTATATCTGGAAGCTCAAATACTTTGACAAATTCGGCTGAACTACTGTTTAACCAAACAGAAATCTATTTGAGCAACAAAGTGATTCGATTTTTCAAACTAACCTAATACCTCATAGTATTTTTTTATTTACCCATGCTCTGGTGGTACTGTGGCTGGTACTGCAATTAAGGTGTCCTCCTGCTACCATGGGAATCCGATTTAAGGCACTGTGTTTAGGGATCTTATGGCAGGTACTTCATCTTGTAATTTTGTGTCCATATTAATTCTACATAGTTAGAAACCACTTCCCAGTAGGATTAAGAGAAGACACAATGCCATATGGGTAGGTTTTACATGAGCAAAGTGTAAAACAAAGGCTTCTGAGAAAGAGCTAAAGAGCTCACCAGTGCTATCTATTCAATGCAGTAATCCTCAATTCATATGTGACTAACTAATTCATATACAGATGTTTTGGGTGTTTGCCTCTCATCAGTGCAGAGTAGAACCCACTGGCTGGCTAGGTGAGAGGCGGCTGTGTTGCTTAGAAGAGGCAATGTATCTGAGTGAGGAGAGGCACCACCTGGGTGCGTAGGGATTTAGTCGCCTTTTTGCACCTCCCTGGGCTTTTGCCCAAAAACCTATGTTCTATGCAAATGCTTAGTGAGGTGCAAAAAAGATGAATAAATCCTAACATACCTACATGGTGCCCTTCAGGTGCAATGTACTAATAGGTGACCACTCACACACCTTATATGCATGAGGTGAGTGGCTATCTTAATACCACACCTGTACAAATTTTTTATTAATTATATAGAGTGCCACTCATACAATTATGTGTTTTACACCATGCTGGCTTAACAGCCTATTGGTGATGCCATAACTATTTGATTAGGCGAGTTGTCCAGCACCCTCTACATGTGCAATGCAAAAAATTTACATCCCATACCTCCCATACTAGCATATACGGGGAAGGATCCGCTTCAATGGTATTTTGCACATGTATTTGCCAGTATGGTTTCAGGATCAGTAAGTAAACTTCTCTTTTCCTGTGATTAAAATTTAACTGTTGTCCCATAGTCACAGAAAACTATGGTTAATTGCTGTAAAATTGTGCCATTTTTCAACTGGCAATTAACAGCAATTTACTTCCTTTACTTTTTCAGTAACTGATAGGTGCTGGTCTTGCCTTAGAGATCCACATCTACCTTGAAATCACAGAAAGGAAAAGCTCTCATTAAAACATAACATTTATTTAATCTATTCAAAACAAAATACTTTAGCTGCTAGTAGGCACCAGATACAAAACAAAAACACTAGAATAGTACTCAAGTATCCACACACAGACATGGAGTGGTGCATACAGATATAAAAGTAGGGTGCTGGACTTTTAGTAAAACTTGCGGTTCACATGATCCAGGTCCCATCCTCAAAATGGCAAATTTACTTGTGTTGAAGGATAAAAAACAACACAAACACTAGATCCTAGAAAACCCCTACAATGAAGATGTAATAAGGCAGAGTAATCGCACCTTTCATCATCTGGGAAGTACCTACCCTACACGTATCTTGTGTGGAAATGCTGTCTGGAGATTTTATGTCCCCTGATAAACTGCTATTGTAGACACTCATAGAGGGGAAATGCATCGGGACACAAGTAGGATTTTTATAAAACATATATGAAATATTTATTCTTTTGGCTTGTTGTGATTTTTATCTTAAGCAACTCTTGTATATCTGCTTATTATGTCTACATAGATTTCTTACTGTCCTTATCACAAATAGAGGGATAACATTGTGGGCGACATGTATGAAGATCGGCGCATTGGGGCGACCGTTTTCGCACACTCAAAAGTGAAAGCTGCACCTCATTTATGTCAGCGCCCGAGGTGCGCTCATACATGCGGTGTAAAGTTCCCCGCGCCTCGCCAGTGTGTGAGGCGCAGTGCGGAACTTAGGCGCAGAAGGGACTGCGCCTAACATCTGGTACAAATCGAGACAGGCTGGAAATGCATGAAAAAGCATGAAGCATGTTAGTGAATAGGAAAAATAGTTGTCTTTCCAATGATTGAATGAATAAAGATAAATATCAACGTGGTATCAAATCGATTTCAATGTCTTGAAAAATTTGATTTATTAAAATGAAAGCAAATATATATACGATCTGCAATTAATAAAATGTCACCTAGAAAAGGTCTTTAAAAAAGGGAGAGAATGCCACTAATTTAACATCAAATAAACCAATGCAGATGTTAGCCAGATGTTTGTATTGTTTTATTTTTTTGGGGTTCATTGTATTTGTTCTTCTTTCTGCTTGTATTCTATTTGGTATCTACAGCAATAGCCAGCACAGCACCGGTGTTGCTGGGACCTGTGGTCCTCCAAGCAAGATTTATATGTTCCCTGGGCTTCATTCTAGACGTATTTACATCCGTATTACATCCGGAATTACGATCTGATTTCCATAGGAATCCATTGTAAGCTAATAGTTCATTATTTTCGGCACATTTGGTGATGTTTTTACGGACGTAAATACGGACGTAAATACGGATGTAAATACGTCTAGAACGAAGCCCAGGGGACATAGAAATCCTGCTTGGAGGACCACAGGTCCCAGCAACACCGGTGCTGTGCTGGCTCTTGCTGTAGATACTAAATAGAATACAGGCAGAAAGAAGAGCAAATACATTGAATCCCAAAAAAATAAACAATACAAACATCTGGCCAACATCTGCATTGGCTTATTTGATGTTAAATTAGTGTAATTTTCACAGACTTTGGAATACATTTTGGAATAAATTCTTTTCTTTGAAGCTAATATATATATATTGTCATTAATGTTATTGTAAAAAATGTCTTTATACATTGATTTAATTGTTCCAGCACTTGGATATGTCTGTTTATGAAGAAATTCATTTAATCCATTTTATTCTTCATACTGTGTAATGTATTTCCGACGCGAAATCCGTTCCAGAATTACATTGCAAATACGTGCCACACTTTATGACACATATTTGCAATGTAATTCCGGAACGGATTTCGCATCTGACATACATTCACCATTATTTACTATGGGGAATGTATCTCCGACGCGAAATCTGTTCCGGAATTACATTGCAAATACATGTCACAAAGTGTGGCACGTATTTGCAATGTAATTCTGGAACGGATTTCGCGTCGGAAATACATTACACAGTATGAAGAATAAAATGGATTGGTCATTTAAATGAATTACTTCCTAAACAGACATATCCAAGTATAGTATAACTGTTTTGGGGACTTTGTCGCTGCCATTCAGGGGAGAACAAAGAGAGAAGGGTCCCTTACATACATATAGTATATAGATACCTTGCTGTCTGTCAGCTGGTCATAAAGCAACCCTTTGTTTCCCTAACAACAATTATTAAGAGCTATGCGATAAATTTGCTCATCGCTTAGATGCTATCTTATATTCAGAGTTTGCTGCTTATAACGTAGCAATAGATCCACAGGTGCATAGATTGCACCAATGGTATTTTCAACCCTGGTGATATTGTTATGGGATGAATTTGGCTAAATTATATATTATGGCAGTCAGTAATATGTTTTTTTGGGCACCATGGCTGGCATTTTTAGAGAGAAACTGGGTCACTAGTCACATTATTTTGATCATTCCCTACTTTTGACATCAGGGGTTCCTAACTCATGAAGGAAATCAAATGTGGTGAGCTGGTTTGGTGGGTATTTAAGGTGTATGATAGGCTGCCTGCACACATACAGTACAGTACCTCTCATTGCTGTCATGATTTAAAGGGGCAGTTTATCAGAGTTGCAAAAATGGCCAATTATTATTTTGGGCGAAGGGTGGCAGTAGTTTTGCAGGGGGACGTATGTATAAGCAGCAGCGTGTACAGACGAGAGAGAGAGAGATCCTGTAGCAGCTAAGGCAATGAACTGTGCAGGACAGATTGTCATTCACTGACTGCAATCAGAGGTCCAGCAGCAGCTGAGACAATGAACTGTGCAGGAAAGGTTGTCATTCACTGATTGCAGAGGTCCTGCAGCAACTGAGGCAATTAACTATGCAGGACAGGTTGTCATTCACTGACTGTGATCAGAGGTTCTGCAGCAGAGAGAGAGAGAGATCATGTACAGTCGAACGTAAATCAGAAAGAGAACGCAGCAGTCCCATGCAAATTACATACGGAGAGAGAACAGCTGTACTGTGCAGTCCCACGTAAAACGATTTTGTGACACAGATCTGTAGTCTCATGTAAACACAAACACATAATAAAGCATATAGTTTTGTTCTGCAGATCTGTAGAGGTCAGAGGTGTAATAATCTGCAGGATATATCACTGTGAGAGGAGAGAGAGAGAGAGAGAGAGGAGAGAGAGAGAGAGAGAGAGAGAGAAAAAAAACACCTCTCTATCACAGAGACATGAATCTCAAAAGACCAATCTTTGTAAAAAGTATGTAGAGATAGAGAGAAATTTATATATAAACTATCGAGTTACACTTAGCTTTTCACTTCCAGTGACCGATGAGATCCTCTCCCTTCCCTCAGCTTACACAGAATGAACCATCACATGCACACTTTGAGGGCGTGTCTGGAGAGAGAAGATACTCCCTGCTAGGAGCAGAAACACATCCCTCCATTTCACATGCTCTGCTTGGCAACCAGTATAAAACGAGGCCGACTGTTGTAATGAGACAACCCCTTTAGGGCCGGTTCACACGGCTTATTCAAGCCATAATTGCGGGATGGATTTCGCCCTCAATTACGGATTGAATAAGGGGCGGGGGCGCAGCTCTTCGGCCCCATAGACATGCATTATCCAGGGCGCATATCCCGCCGGGATAATGTGCATGTCACTTTCTCCCCGCTCGCCATATTCGCCGAGCGGGGAGGAGAGACGGAATCCATAGTTCTCTATGAGAACTGTGGATTACTGTAATGGCTGGAACGGATTTCAGCCGTATTGCAGCGCAGTACGGGGCGCAATACGGCTGCAATCCGTGCCCAAAATAAGCCCTTTAAAGGAAAAAACAGCCTGTGATCATTGCGGGAAGAATACAGTCAACATGGCTCCAGGTACCTGTGACAGCCTATCAGGACCAACCTGTCTAGCTGCTATCCGTACTGCACATAGAGATTACTCTGGATATTAGCTGGTGGTCATAGTAGTGTAACTCTACTATGTAACAATTTTTACAAAAGTTTTGGCCACAACTATTTTTTTCTCCTTTTTTGTTGTTTTTTTGTGGCTGTCATCCATGTACAGCAGTACGATACATACTATGGTGGGTATTATTATGATGGGTATCATTAGATTATCACCAGTTCGCCCAACAATAGAAAACAAAAGTTGATTTCAGGTTTCAATTTCTTGAATTGGGCAGACTGATCCGATCATGTCTAGTTCTTGTATGATATATTTGTGTGCAGTCCATAAAGTAAAGCAATACAGTCTTTGCTTAGGAAACCCATCATTTCTTTTCAGGCACTTTATATTCCGAACGCTACAGTTAACTGAACAAGGCTTTAATGATGCTGAAGAGATGTCTGTCAGAGTTTTAGAGAGCAGAAATGAGAAAAGCAATTTTATTATAATGACACAGCGACAGCCATCGAGCGAATTTGATTTTTATCTGCATTTCTCTGAGCCAGTGCTGATAAATAAAAAATAATATCAGACTTGTTGAGGGTTGGACACACTTTCAATGTCAAAATGAATTCATACGAAGTCTGCCCATTATCTTTGTATCTTGTGCACCTTGCTGAACAAGCTGTATTGGCTTCTGTTAATGCCAGATCAAGGTGAAAAATGAAAAAGCTATTTTTCGTTTTCAGCTCTGGAGTAAGAATAAGTGTATAATGATTGGAAATTGACAATGTTTCTCTGTAACCAGGTTTTAAAACTCTAATCAAATTCCTGATTTCAATAGAATAGGGCTGTACAACAAACAGCTCACAGTGCCTCTAAATGGCCCGCAGCCATCAGGAAACAAACATACTTTGTCTCTGTCCTCATACTTCAGTAAGTAATATTCATCTTTCTACAGCTGAATTCAACTGATGGCACTGCTATGGTGGGCACTGTACGGTGGGCACTGTTATGATGGGAACTCTATGGCTGGCAGTGTTGTGGGGAGCATTGTATGATTGGCAGTGTTATGGTGGGCACTCTTTGACTGGCAGTGTTATGGTGGGTACTGTATGGTGGGCACTGTACAGCTTCCACTGTTATGGTGAGCACTCTATGGCTAGCACTTTATGGCTGAACATGCTATTTTAGGCAACCTAAATGAGCAATCCAGTAAAAACTGTTTCTGTATGATCTCTGGATTTCTTACTCAAAGGAGTAGTTATTTCTGACACAATCAGGGCAGATCCACAAGATATACAGGGAAGGAAATAATTATTTGATCCCTTGCTGATTTTGTAAGTTTCCCCATTGATAAAGACATGAACAGTCTATAATTTTAAGGGTAGGTTAATTTTAACAATTAGAGATAGAATATCCAAAATAAAATCCACAAAATCACATTGTATAAATTTTATAAATTTATTTGCATTTTGCAGAGATAAATAAGTATTTGATCCCCTACCAACTATTAAGAGTTCTGACTCCTACAGACCAGTTAGATGCTCCTAATCAACTCGTTACCTGCAGTAAAGACAGCTGTCTTAAATAGTCACCTTTACAAAAGACTCCTGTCCACAGACTCAATCAGGCAGATTCTAACCTCTACAACATGGGCAAGACCAAAGAGCTTTCAAAGGATGTCAGGGACAAGATCATAGACCTGTACAAAGCTGTAATGGGCTACAAAACCATAAGTGAGAGCGGGGTGAGAAGAAGACAACTGGGTGCAATAGTAAAAAAAAGGGAAGAAATAAAAAATGACTGTCAATGGACATTGATCTGGGGCCCAAATACAAAAATCTCACCTCGGGGGGTTTCCCTGTCTGAGGAGGTGAGAGTCGGCCAAAACTAAGGGGGAAATTTTTAATGATCAAAGGGCAGCTGGCCCACAGACAAAAAGAAAACCATTGGAAAACTTATGTTGTAAAAGTTTAAACTCCTCGTGCCGCAATTTTCCCTCTGTCTGAAGGACTGTGGGCCTGTCTGAATTTTGCCATGAATAAAGATTTGGCGAATTGTTCAAACAAGTGGAATTTCGTTTAAAATTTCAGGAAAATTTCGGTTTGAACGAAGTCAAAGTTTGGGGGACTTCGGGGTGAACGAAGTGTGCTTTTGATTGATAAAATGGCCGCGAGCACAGGCATTACATGGGAAAAGCACTTGGGAGGAAAAGGGCTCCCTGATGAATGTGCAGAGATAAAAGCCAATAAAGGGGACCGGCGGGATTCTGTGACTTTACCACTTATAAGTCCGGGCGCGACGCGGGGAGCTCACACCCCTTCACTGAAATGACAGGGAAGGTGCTGCCGCGGCTGATTGTTACTGAAAAACTGATTTTTTTATACGCCATTTTTGGGGGGCCAGCTTGTATTAGAGATGCTTCTTTTAACGTTCTATTTTGTTTTTGGGGGGGTATTGGATCTAAAAGTCCGTGTGCGTCCAGTGCGCGCAAAAATTTTAAAAATCCTATCTGCTAAATTGAATACCCAAGGGGGATCTAAACTGTTCCTTTGTATTATTTAAAGGAACAGCTTTTCAAAATAAAATTCCATTTTTTTGGGCGCTCAATTTTTTTGGCAATTTTACATGGGTTTTTAATTGTTGATGTGCTCCCGGTGATAAAAAACCGCCACCGACTTTTTTTTTTCCCTGTCCCTTTTTCACAAGTGAAGGTTAATTAAATTTTTTCTCTTGTTGTGAGGTAAAAAACACGCCATTGTAACCGCTACAAAACTGGTGTTTGTGGTTGCCAATTTTTTGGCGCAAAATTTTCATCCAGGGGGGGTTAACTAAGATTTTTTCAGTTGTACTCAGTAAAATAAACTTTCTTTTTCACCGCCACAGAAGAAAATTTTGTAGCTAAATTTATATCCGAAGGTTTAAATTTAAACCTGTTTTGCTTTAAAATTTAGTAAAAAGGACATACAAGTCAATTTTTCCTGCCCTTTGTGGAGCGCAATTTATATCCAAGGGTTACCCAAGCTTTTTACTGGGGTTATTTGGAGTCAAATACGGGTGTGTATTTTTCTTACAGATATCTTCATCAAACAGGTCTGTACATTTAGAAAAAAACAGTATGTCGACGAGATGGGAGGGGTCTTCACCTGCGAGTGGCAGAGGCACAAACATTCCTGGAACAGGTCGCAGCACAGCAAGGGGACGTCGCAGCAGGGGTCACTCGGTGAGGCCACAACTGCCACTGTCATCTAACGGCCGTGTGTTGTTCAGCAACCCCATGGTTCTTGATTGGTAGACTAGGTCATCCACTTCCTCCCAGATGACTGCCAAGAGTCGGTAGGAACCCTTAGTTGGCATGGCCCGGGAGTGGGTCAGCGGCCCTCACCTGTCCTCAACCCGCCTCTGTCCCATCCGGTTCTCTCAGGCCAGAGATCTGCTATGTGGTCTGGGCTCAGCGCCACTATATAGCGAGGATGAACAATTTGAGGAGGGCAGTCAGCAGCTACTTGGCAGCGAAGAAATGGGGCCAATATCCCTGCTTCTTGCAGTAGGCGGCAAAGTATAGATGTTGAGAGTGCCATGGGAGGTCATGTTGTGAGGGGTCAGTCTCTGCATACCAAGACCGGTGATGAGGACAGCAGTGACGATGAAACAAAAATAGATGATGATGTAGCCGACCGCACTTGGGAGCCGGGTGAGGCAAGGGCTTCATCATCGTCAGGAGAAGGGGGCGTCAGCTTCCATGTCAGGCAGCAGCGCAGCCAGCAAGTGAGTTGTGTGGCCGTGAGTCAGCAGGATAGCAGCACTGAGAGGCCGCGAGCCAAGCGGCCACGGGGTAAAAAACCCGCTTCGCAGGTCAAGAAAGTAGCGGCACAGGGGCTCAGCGAGGCAGTGGCGGCAGTAGTCACTCAGTGCGGAGCGTTGGTGGTAAAATCCGATACTCGGCGGTGTGGCAGTTCTTTGGTAAGACACCGGAGGAGCCGAATATGGGTATATGTAGAATCTGTAGGCAGAAAGTGAAGCGTGGCCAGGGAGCTAACGTTGGCACCAGGGCCCTGCGTCAACACATGCAGCGTCACCATCCGGGGGCGTGGGAGAAACGTGGCTCAGATGTGGTGGTCCATTCCTGCCGCCCGCAGCACCAGCAGCAGCGGCGCCCAGTGGCACGCATGCCATTGCAGCCAGTCAAGGCTCCACCACCTCTGCAGAGGGAGCTGCTTCTCTTTGCCATCATCTTCCGGTCCAGATGCTCCTGCTCCTCGCTACTCATGGCGCCAGCAGTCGTTCAGCGAGGCGATTGCAAAGAGACAACAGTATGCGTCCAACCATCCTAAGGTGCAGAAGCTGACCATACTCCTGTCCAAGTTTTTGGTGCTACAGTCCCTCCCTTTCCAAATGGTGGACTCTGCACCCTTCAGAGAACTAATGGCTTGTGCCGAGCCGAGATGGAGAGTTCCAAGCCGTAATTTCTTTTCCAAAAAGGCAGTACCAGCACTTCATAAATATGTAGAACAGAAGGTGGGCCAGTCCTGGAGCTTATCGGTTTGTTCCAAGGTGCACGGCAGCGCGGACGTCTGGAGCTGTAACTATGGTCAGGGCCAGTACATGTCCTTTACAGCCCACTGGGTGAATGTGCTTCCTGCCCAAGCAAACCAACAACTTGGACAGGAGACGTCGCTTTCTCCTCCACGTTGTCAAACTGCGGCTCCTGCGCCAATGTCCGACCGTCCCTCACCACCACCATCTCAGCCTCCACAAGTACTGCTCCATCATACCACATGTGTAGGGCACAGCGGTGTCACGCAGTTCTACACCTGGCTTGCCTCGGCGAACGAAGTCACACAGGGGAGGAACTGCTCCGCGTCATGCAGCAAGAAATCGATGTGTGGCTTTCTCCGCGCAACTGCAAATCGGAACCATGGTGACGGACAATGGGAGGAAACATGGTGTCCCGCGCTGCACGAAGAGGGATGGTCCATGCGCCCTGCATGGCGCACGTGTTCAATCTGGTTGTGAAAAGATTCCTGAAGTCTTCCACCGATCTTCAGAAGATTCTGAAAATGGCCAGGAAACTGTGCATGCACTTCATCCATTCCTACAAAGCCAGGCACACCCTCCTCGAGTTGCAGCAGCAGAACGTCCTCCCCAACACACTCTGATATGCGATGTTTCCACCCGTTGGAATTCCAGCCTGCACAGTGTTGGACCGACTGTATGAGCAGAGAAAGGCCCTTAACGATTTTTTGATGATCCAGGCAGACAGAAGTACTCCCCTGTGTAACTTTGATGTTAGCCAGTGGCAGCTCATGCGTGACACTGCGTTTGTTGAGGCCATTTGAGGAGGCGACATTATTTGTCAGTCGCCAGGACTATTGGATGAATAACGTCATTCCACTGCTTCATGTCCTGGAACAGATGCTGAAAAATCTGTCTGGGCAGGGGACTGGAGACGTGGCGACTACATCTCGCGGCCACATGAGTCCGGTGGGGACTGAAATGGAGAAGGAGGAGGAGGAGGACATTGGAGCAGAAGCATTGTCTGGTGAAATGAGTGGATTTTCTACCCAGGTGACAAGAGAGGAGGAGCAGGAGCAGCTGGAGGAGGTAGATGGAGATGAGGAAGACGAGGCAGATGACCCGCAAGCACCGTGGCAGTATACAGTGGAGATGGAGGCAGGGAGCCCCTCGGAGTCACTTGTGCAGATGGCCCGCAGCATGCTGATTTGCCTGGCTAGTGACAGCCGAATAGTCAGCATTCGGCAGAGGGATGACTTCTGTCTCTCCACCCTATTGGACCCTCGCTACCGGTCCAAAAAGGGAGCCTTTTATCCAGCTATTGAGAGGGAGGACAAACTCAAATACTATAGGGAAATCCTCCGTAGTCAGTTTGCCGCTGCCTATGTGCGGCATCGTCCCTCCGCTGACAGGTCTAACCAGGGGGTTCTTCAGCGCTCACGTACTACTGCCGCGGCTGCTGGGGGAGGTGGGGGGGTAGGAGCAGTACCAGCTCTTTCAGCAGCAACCTAAGTCTGAAGTCACTGATGAGCAGCTTCCTTCACCCGCCTAGTGAGGAAGGCAGTCGCCAGCAGCAGCAGGACCTGGAGCAGACCCTGAACCAACAGGTGGTGGCCTACTTGGACAGTACTCTGCCACCCCAGTTTCAAGATCCGCTGGACTACTGGGAAGCCAAACTGGATGTGTGGCCGCAAATTGCCGAGTTTGCAGCGGAGAAGCTGTCCTGCCCGGCCAGTAGTGTGGCATCAGAGCGGGTGTTCAGTGCGGCGGGGGCCATCGTTACCCCAAGGAGAACCCTCTTGTCCACGGGAAATGTGGAACGACTGACCTTTGTCAAGATGAATCAGGCGTGGCTCGGCCAGGATTTCCACACACCAATGCCTTAGGCGTCAGACTACATCAGCCATGACGCCTCACCCAAACTGTGAGAAATGAGTCTGGGTTCAAACTACCTGCCTCAGCCACTATTCTGATGCCGCCACCCGCCTGATGCCACACATCTGCTGACAGTTTCTCCATCTGCCACCAACCATCTTTACCAGGGACTGGTATTGCCACCCACCTCCACACTCCACTTTATGACCTCATGCTGCTGTTGCTGGTGCCGTGACATCCACACTGTGTCATTTTGCCACTCTCTGACCTCATGCTGTTGCTCCTGCCGCCGTCACCTCCACTCTCTGTCATTGTGCCACTCTGTGGCCTACTCCAGTTTTTGCCACCTCCAGAATGTCATTGTGCCACTCTCTGACCTCATGCTGCTGCCACCTTCACCTCTACACCCTGTCATTGTGTCACTTTATGACCTCATGCTGCTGCTGTTGTTGCTGGTGCCATGACATCCACACTGTGTCATTGTGCCACTCTCTGACCTCATGCTGTTGCTCCTGCCGCTGTCAACTCCACTCTATCATTGTGCCACTGTGGCCTACTCCTGTTTTTGCCACCTCCAGAATGTCATTGTGCCACTCTCTGACCTCATGCTGTTGCTCCTGCCTCCATCACATACACTATCTGTCATTGTGCCACTCTGTGGCCTACTCCAGTTTTTGCCACCTCCAGAATGTCATTGTGCCACTGTCTGACCTCATGCTGCTGCCGCCGTCACCTCCACTCTCTGTCATTGTGCCACTGTGTGGCCTACTCCTGTTTTTGCCACCTCCAGAATGTCATTGTGCCACTGTCTGACCTCATGCTGCTGCTGCCGTGACCTCCACACTGTGTCATTGTGCCACTCTGTGGCCTACTCCTGTTTTTGCCACCTCCAGAATGTCATTGTGCCACTGTCTGACCTCATGCTGCTGTGGCTGCCGCCGTCACCTCCACACTCTGTCACTGATGTTGCCACCTGAGCTCTCAGCTTGTTTTTTTCCAGCTTTCGCTGGCATGACTTTATCAGGCAACATTCCCACTTCAGTTTTTTGGTCAGTTTTGCCCTCTTAAGTGCCCAGGGAATTTTATAGTGAAGCGATTCTAATAGCGGCGGCAGTCATGTGCGTGTCATACTAAAACACAACATTATATGAAGACCAAACCAAGCTCCCTCTGCATATTTAAGCATGGCACAACGTTCTACAGCACCCTGCAGGCTCTGTGCAGCCTGGAAATAGCTGTTTTTTAACGTGATTCGTCCCAAAGTAATTCAGACCGAAGTTATTTTTGTCGGGAAATTCGGCAAAGTGAGCGAACCGAATTTTTGAGAAATTCACCCATCTTTAGTGAATACCTGGATGATTCTGTGAGTGTTTGGGAGAAGGTGCTGTGGTCACATGAGACAAAACTTGAGCTCTTTGGCATTAACTCAACTCGCCGTGTTTGGAGGAAGAGTAATGCTGCCTATGACCCAAAGAACACCATCCCCACTGTTAAGCATGGAGGTGGAAACATTATGTTTTGGGGGTGTTTCTCTGCTAAGGGCACAGGAGTACTTCACTGCATAAATGGGAGAATGGATGGAGCCATGTACCATAAAATTCTGAGTGGCAACCTTGTTCCCTCTGCCAAGACATTAAAAATGGGTCATGGCTGGGTCTTTCAGCAAGATAATGACCCAAAACATACAGCCAAGGCAACAAAGGAGTGGCTCAAAAAGAAGCACATTAAGGTCATGGAGTGGTCTAGCTAGTCTCCAGACCTTAATCCCATAGAAAACTTATGGAGGGAGAGGAAGCTCCAAGTTGCCAAGCGATAGCTTCAAAATCTTAATGATTTAGAGAGAAAAGAGGAGTGGACCAAAATTCTTCCTGACATGTGCGCAAACCTCATCATCACCTACAAAAAACATCTGACTGCTGAGCTTGCAAAAAGGGGTTTTGCACCATTATTAAGTCTTGTTTGCCAGAGGGATCAAATACTTATTTTTCACTGCAAAATGCAAATACATGTATATAATGTGATTTTCTGGATTTTATTTTTGATATTCTCCTCTCTCAATGTTAAAATTAAACTACCCGTAAAATCATAGACTGTTCATGTCTTTGTCAGTGGGCAAAGTTACACAATCAGCAAGGGATAAAATAATTATTTTCTTCACTGTATCAGAATATTGTCTGGTAAGTCTGAGGCTCCCAAAAATATTAGATTAGTTGGAGAGCAGGCTATGTATGTGTATTGTAATAGCTGGGAAACAGCCACTTCGGTAATCCCCAAAAACTACAATGAAAATAATGAGACACCCATTTCCCCCTTTTTGATCTGTAAGTCCCTTAAATGGAGCCAATACCTCTCAGCAATTTTAGGTATTTATAATTGAATTGCCATATAGATCTCAGATGGTAAACACCCCTCTAAGATTTACAGCAACCCCTGCGAGAGGTACAATATTGCAATGTGGCTATTGGACGAAAAAATGTTGTGCACCCCTGCTATAGACATATATAGTTACTGATTTGAAATACACACACTGTATACAAAGAGAAAGAGAGAGAATGTTTTAAAACTGAACATTACCAACAATAAGTTTATACTTGCGACATAGACGCCAATCAGCCCAAATCTAAAACCATTAACAGATGAAAGGCACAACATTGATTGATATCATGAGGCAATGGTACTTGTTGGGGCAGAGAATAGGTATATATTAAACAGCAAGTCAGTTTTTGAAGTTGATGTGTTGGAAGGATCAGAGCAACCCTGACTAGAGCCAATCTATGGATAAACAGCTGGTCAGAGCATCTACAAGATAGCAGGTTTTATGGAGTGTTCTTAACATGCAATGGATAGTACCTACCAAAGGTTGTCAATGGAAGACAAGTGAACCTACAACAGGGTCATAGCCTCCCAAGGCACTTTGATGTCCATGGCTAGCTAAACTCATCACTTCCGACAATTTGCTGAAAAAGTTAATGCTGGCAATGATCTAAAGGTGTAAGAACAGTCAATTGCACTACGTGACAGCTCGAGGTTGCAGACCTGTTAGAATGTCCATGCTGTCCCATGACTGTTGAAAGTGCCTAGAGTTGGCACATGAGCTTGTACCATGGAGCATTGAAAGATGGTGGCCTTTTTTACATCATGTGGACGGGCAGGGGCATGAATGTTGCTTACCTGGATAAAAGATGACACCAGAATGGGGGGGAGGCAAGCTGATAGGCAATGCTCTGGGCAATGTATTGGAGACCATTTGGTACTAACCTTCATTTGGAATAATATCTCCAATGAAATTCCCATTGCTACCACTAGTGAACGCCAATTTTCTTCCCAACTAAACTGATATGAACAAATGCACGGTATATATACTAAAACTTAACTTTTAATGTGACTATTCTGTCTATAGAATACTTAGTGGTGCTGTACTGAACTATATGGTAGGTGCCTCTGCACTCCAATTCGTTACCTGACTAATGCCTATAGTGCCTGCAGAACACCAACATATTAATTACTAGAACAAAACTGACTAAATTTAAAAAATGTAATTATGCTAGTGTTAGCAATGGGAATTTCTATTCTTAAATTGCCAACCAACTAAATTAGAGTAATTTTTCATATAGTTCCTTTAATATCTACTATGCACCTAAACATTTTGCTGACCGAGCATACCCCTTCATCGCAAATGTAAACAGTCCTCGTTCAGCAGGCTTAAGTGTCCTTCCACACTGCAAAAATTGTGCATGAATAGTTTGGAGAGTATGACAGAATTTAGCGGGGTTTCCAGGAATAGGGAAAAAAAAAAATAAATGTAAATGTAAAAATCAAATGTCATAATAAAAAACTTTATATATAACTTCATTAAGAAAAAATAGCTAATTTTGTCTAGGGTATAATCATTGCAGTACATCAAAATGGCTGCTGTGCTCTTTCTGTAGCAGAAACCCATCCGAGAACACAGAGTACAAGCAGAGGACGGGCTCTGCCAGTTTTTTTCTGGTCAAGCTGACAGGGCGTGTGTGTTATTCTGTCAGCCTGATAGACTTCTGAAGACAGACTGCTCCGTACTGTGGGGAAGGGGATCCATAGGAGAGGCAAAATAGGTGGAGAAGAGCTGCAGAATAGCTATGAGTCATCCTGCCTCCACTGAAGTCCAGACTGTGCTCCAATTAAACTGCTGTTATTACCAACAAGCTTCTTTCAGTTGTCTAAATTGTTCAGAAAGGTGTTTAAAGTAAGTAAACAATTACTGTGTTTGAAGTCTTGTGGATTACAGGCACACTAATTGATTACTCACTTTCCAAGCAGTTTAGATAAGTGATAGAAGCTTGCTGGTAATAAAGGTAGTTTAATTGGAGCGCAGTTAAAACTGCTGTGTTTGAAGCACCCTAACTGAGCTCCAATTAAACTACCTTTATTACCAGCAAGCTTCTTTCAGTTGTCTAACTTGTTTGGAAGGGTGTTTCAAGTAGATAATCAATTACTGTGTGTGATACAAACACACTAATTGATTACTCACTTTCCAAACAGTTTAGATAAGTGAAAGAAGTTTCCTGGTAATAAAGGCAGCGCAGTTAAAGGGGATGTATCACTTCATCAGTTTGGCTGTTTTGTTGAAGCTTGATTCTCTCAGTTCCTGAAATCCAGGGGCGGTTCTTTCCCTCCCAGCTGGGTGTTTCTTAACTGAAGAGGGATGACATCATCTCCCCCCTTACTGTTCATGCTCGCTCCCGAGTCAGTGTGTTCCCCCACCCCTCGAGTCCACATGTCACTGTCCTCTCCCTATGCAGTCTTATTTTGTAAGAGCTGTTTACATACCACAGGCTTTCATTCAGTCTAGACAGACTTCTATGAACTCAGAGCACTGATCTCTTCTCCTCTCACAGCTGGAGGTTTGTTACAGTTGAATCCAGTCTTCTATGAACTGATCCACAGCACAGATCCATCTCTGTTCTATGTTTACACAAGGCACTGAGGCACAATTCTGCTGTTTTCTGATTGTAGAAGCAGCTGCAGTGTCACTGTGGAGCTACTAGCCGTATAGAGTGAAATTGTTGCCGGACCCTTACACGCAGGAGCATTAGGCACTGAGGCACAATTCTGCTGTTTTCTGATTGTAGAAGCAGCTGCAGTGTCACTGAGGAGCTGGTGGCTGTATAGAGTGAAATTGTTGCCGGCCCCTTATTCTGAGTGAGAGAGGCAGAGATGCACGCTCCCGTGAATATGACCGGGAGCCAGACAGAATGTAAATTAGTTGAGCCATCATCCAATGAAAGGAAAGGAAGAGGAATTCGACCGACACTGGGGAACAGTGTTTTTATACAAAACGAAGATAAGGCAGACTGTAATAAGACAGCTTTGCAAATGATATCCAATTGCAAAGTTGCTTGTTTTCACTGTCCCCTTATTCTGAAGACTATTTAATGTAATGATACAACACCTTTAAAACTGCATCAAAACTGTGCTGTGTGAAAGCACCAAAAAAGTCTTCAGAGCTGATGAAGTTAAAAAAAAATCACTCCTTTTGGAGTGCATGACAGTATCCTGCTTCAAATCAAAGTGTACCTATTAGTGTGTGCATGTAGGTTTGGTATAGAGATGTTATACACACACACACACATCACATGCACATACCATATTCACACAAAATATATTGTGCATGTGATGTGTGTGTATATATAGTAAACCTGATATATATACACATTGTAAATATGCACACATATCTCATGTATAACTCCTCAGTGACCCTCAGTGACCAAGCCTTTTCTTTTTCTTTTTTTTTGTAGCCTTCAAGAGACATGACTTTTATTTTTTGGTCTACATAGTGGTGTGAAAGCTTGTTTGGATGTACTTTTTAATGGTGCTATAACCATGCCATATAATGTACTGGAAAACCCCCGGAAAATTGTAAATGGGGTGGAATGTGTAAAAAATATGTTATTGCACCATTTTTGTGGGGGTTTTCTTTTTTATAGTGTTCACTTTTAGGTATAAATGATGTGTTATCTGTATTCTGCAGGTTGGTATAATTCCGCTGTTACCAAATATGTATTTTATTATGTTTCAGGACTTAAAAAAAAAATAAAACAGTTTTTTAACTTTTCTGCATTTTCTGCAAACAATGGGGCAGATTTATCAAGGCAGTTGCGCCAGAATTCTGGCTCAATTTGCGCCAAAAACAAGGTTTTCGGCACATTTACTATGTGTTTTAGACAGTTTTAGGGGCTTCTGTGCAGCGTCTGACAAAGGGGTGTGGCTTCGTAAAAGGGGAGTGGTTTCATGGAAAGGGGCGTGGTTTAAATGCAACAAAAAATGCGCCAGAATCTGCGACCAAATTTTGGCGTAAAAGTAAGCCAACTTAAAGATGGTACAAACTGAGACTAGACAGTTCCCACCTGTGCCAGATTTATCAACACTATGATAAATTTGGCGCATTTTAAGACGGTCTGGTCTAACTTTACACTGTCTACAAGTAAGACATTTTTGATAAATCTGCCCCAATAACTTTTGGTTTCCCCCTATAGATCTGAGTGAGGGCTTGTTTATTTGCAGGCTAGAGGCTAAAGTGTATTTTTATTTATCATTTTGGGATAAATACGAATTTTTGATTACTTTTTTATTCCAATTTTCATGGGTTGTGAAATGATCAAAAATCCTCAGTTTTAGAGTTGGAAATAATTTTTTCTTTCATGGTGGGTATTGTAACAGAAAAATGATGTTATACTTTAATAGACTGGGCTTTTACGTGGCAACAACAATTATGAGTAACTATTTAATTGTTTCATTTGTAAAATGGCAAAAGGGAGCGTACTGAACTTTTAATACATGTATTTAAAAAATTTTAACAGTTTTAGTTCAGATGTTCACCGATATATAGCCATGATTATATATATACACACACACATATTATATATGTATATATATAAATATGTGTGTGTGTGTGTATAATATATATATATAATATATAAAATATAAATATATATATATATATATATATATATATATATATATATATATATATATATATGTAAAATCACACAAATGTGTCTATTAGTGTTGGCCAGTGATGGCAGCAGCACTGATGCTGTAGGGAGCAGAGAAGGCAGGACTTTTGAGCTCAGTTGAGAGGCTTTGTGGGAAATATAGTTTTCATAGAGCGTACTTTGCAACTGTAGCTCCGCACACCAGCCCAGTGAGGAGAAAGATCCAACGTGGCAATAATATGCAATATAACAGTGTTTGTAAGTTGTCTAAATACTGTATCTATACATACAGTATATTTACTGCTTATCCTTAGTATTCCTCCATTACGTGTTTTTATTTTTTCTGGATTCTCACACAACGCCTTTAAGGTTTTGACTCTAAAGGGGACATGTATAAAGATCGGTGCGTCGGAGCGCCTGTTTTCATGTTTTTTTCCGTGAAAACTGCGCCTGATGTAGGTTGGAGCCGAAGTGCGCTCATACATGCGGGGCAAACTTCGACGCCTCCGACAGACAGACCACGTTGAAATTGTTCTGCCCATCGGAGCTGTAATGCGCCTCACTTTGCCGACCCGCATTCATACATGTGTCGGTGCTTTCGAATGTGGTGCGTCCCGCCCCAGCACGCCCCTTTATATTAGGCACATTAGAAATGGGCGAAGCTTTCACCTAATGCACATAACACATAGGGAAGGTGCATCCGACAGCGGAGCCGGCACAGAGAGGCGCATTATATGCCAGAAAACCAGCAAAAACGCTGATCATACATGTACCCCCTAAATTCCCAGATCTCAATTCAATCAAGCATCTGTTGGATGTGCTAATAAAAGTTCTGTGGAGTTTCCACTCAACAACTCAGAGGCCCTTAAGTATCATTAGCTTAGACCTTAGTGCTAGATACCACAATACACCCTCATATGTCTTGTGAAGTCCATGCCTCAATAAGTCAGACCTGTTTCACAGGGCACATAGGATACCTACAAAATATTAGATTGTATTGTTATGGCTGATCTACATGACAACTAGTCATGTCTGCTCTATAACTTTTTCCCAGTAGACTTCTTTATATCTAGCTGTTCCTAAAAAAAAAAACCTATTTTGCGCTCTGGATGTTTAAAAAGTGCCATTTGTTTTCAGGGATGGACTATAACGGCCACAATCACATGTAGGGGTTTTCATCACTGTGTCCTGATTGAAGTGTTCTTCCTTCACTCTTCATCATGATGCAGCTATGATAATGTTTAGGTTGTATATGATGATGTAATTATGACATTATAGAATGTTGTTAACATATGTATTGTATTTTATTGTTGTTTTATGTCATTATTCCCCCTTATAATTAATCCTGGCATGTGGAACCAACAGACTGACCTGCCAGCATCATTTTGTAGAGAAGGAAGAGCTGAGAAGATTAAAAAAGTGTTGTGGGAAAGATTCAGCCTAACTTGTATTTTATTCATTCTGCTCAATCTGGGTCTAAGAGTCCAGTGGGTGGGCCTACTACCTATGTAATGTTTATAGAGGGAAGACTGTCAATCATTGAGTGAGACCTCCCACTGTACTCCTAAGCCCGGAACAACCAAGGAGCTCAATATATTTGTTTTAAGTTATCTTGAATAATTTTACACATAACTATATAAAGTCTTCTCAGCTCCGTTGACAGCATTTACACAATAACAGTTCTCTTTAAATAACAATGGAAGGAGAACGCTACACATTTTGAGTAGAAGTCACCACTGAGCTATCATGTCCTGTTCATAAGATAGAACTTTAACCAATTAAAGCATTTTAACTTAAGGGGTGGGGAATATGGCGCTTTAAATGTTAGCAATGCAATCTGCTCCAATCTACCATTTGGTTTTCTGGTATCTTATGTGGATGAGAGGTTTTTTGGCTGCATGTTGGTGTTTTTTGAGAGAATAAAGAGTTTTTTTCTACATTTCTAAACCATTGGCTGCTGTCTCCTTTCTATGGATTTTAAGTACGTTAGGCCCTCTGAATTCAGGGGCTACAGACGGTGCATTCACCAGCTTGAAGGTTGTGCTGCTGGATTTATATTTTGTTGTCATGCTCCAGAGCCCATGTGCAACTATTAATGAATCTCTGCACCCCTTAGAGGTAGCTACTACCCTAATGGTCAGGCACAATATTGCAGTTTTTAGTATGTGTAACTAACTTTTTTCGATTTTTAGGCTAACAAAATGATTTTTGCATCTTTTGTCATAGAGTTTTTCTGTACAAATGAATATAAAATTTTTTTTTCAGCTCTCACCCATGATATCACATCCTAGTTGTTCTGATAGAGCAGGTCAGTTAGGGCTGGCACAGTGGACACCAGATATTTGTTGATACTTTGAGCCATCGCGAGCGATGATGGTGATATAGATGCAGGCCACACCAGGGAGCAGAATCTAAGGGGCTCCCGGTCTTCATGGGAGGAAGGCCGCACTGACTTAGCTGCAGGGAATGCCCAGTTTACTTCCCCTGACGTAGCTACTCGCGCTGACAGACAGCATTCACGATAGCGGGAACAGGCAGAGGTAACGGGTCACAAGCAGGTGTAGCTTTAGACAGGTAGACAGAGTACCAGACAGATAGCAGACTAGTGCAATGGCAGGTAACAGTCCAGATGTTAACTCTCTGCTCTCCCGGGTCCCAGAATGTCTATCATTCATTTCCTCCTTCTTTTCTACCTGTCTCCTAAAACTAAATGTGGCCAATCCCTGCACTGGCTACCCATTGCCCAGCAAATCCAGTTCAAGTTAGTAACCCTGATCTACAAGGCTCTCCATAACCTCTACCATCCATATACAGTATCTCTGCCCTTCACACATTTTCTGCTCCTCACAGGATCTTCTTCTCTGCTCTCCTCTTATCAGCTCGTTACATCACCATCTCCAAGATTTCTGCCATGGTTCCTCCACACTCTGGAACTCCCTACCACATTAGACTCTCGTCCACTTTCGCTAGCCTCAAAAGTAACCTGAAAACCCATCTCGTCAGGATATTCTATAACCAACAATAACCCCGTTGCAACTACTCCACCCAACAAACATGTCTTCCCCTCACCTTCTGTTTCTTTCCACCTTCCTTGTAGACTGTAAGCCATCACGGGAAGGGCCCTCTCTCCCTCTGTACCAGTTATTAGTTATTTATTGTTACCTTTCTACTTGTTTGACATGTGTTATGTTTGCAACTCCCCTCAAATGTTCAGCGCCATGGAACTAAGGGCGCTCTAAAATAAATAATAATAATAATCATTGGCTACTGTCGCTTTAAATCCAGATAAGCTAGGAAGGGGAAGAGCACGTGCATGCACAGGACACAGACAGGAACGCGGACCGGAGCAGGAGCGAAGACAGATGAGTCCACAGCAACAACGGAAACAGCAGGGATCACAGAAGCAGAGACAGGACCGCAGAACCAGGTGCAGGGCTGGGATCACAGCAGAGACATGGCCATACACATGGACTGGAACAGGGGCCGCGGCATGGATCATGATAATAGTGTTGGTGGTTGAGGCACCCCAGCATCCTATCATCCTTTATCACTGCTACTTTGCCCATACAATCACTAGTTGGAGTACAGTGGAACTGCCGCAATGTACACTTTTAATTGTATCATTTTGGGGGATTTTTTTTCAACTGGACCTCATTAGTTTCATTACACTTGGGCCGCATTACCATTTTAGAACTTATATCTATCTCAACATATGCAGCATATTTCCATATAACACGGCAAACATAATCAGTATTCTATTGTATCACAGTTTTCATGAGGTCTATGGTTTACACTATTTGGTGTTATTGTGGCTGCTATTGTTATGGGGGCACTTTAGCTGTCACTTTTATTGGAGATAGCTAAGAGGCAATGTATCTCATGCTGCCATATAAGGTCACTGCTGCTGCAGTGATTGTTATTTTTCACTTTAATGGCTGTTTTATTGTATAGCACTTTAGTCAGAATTGTTATATGGTTATAGGTGGTATTTTAAAGCACATCTGCTTTCTATGAAATTTCAAATTTTGTGTTATTTAGCAAAAAAGTAACCACTGCCCCGGCCTAACAGAGGATCTTCTAGTCCAGAACCAGAGTTCGAACCGGATTATAACTTTTTCTATATATAATCTGTGTATGATAGGGTTTCTTCTAGGAACAAAAACAAGGCATAATTTTGCCACTAATACTGAAGGTTTACTGTCGTGGGTCACTGCATGCAGCATCTGCACTGTAGGAACGCAGCCCAAAAGTCCGGTAATGCAATGCAGCGGAGTAACAGGAGTTAGCACGTCAAAGAAAACATCTGACATCTTTGAAAAGGTTTGTTAAAGTTTTCAGAATTATAATCTCAAAGGAAAATACTTAAGATTTATAACAAGAGCCACAATTTCATATTTGGCCTTTCTCCTTTCAGTGACGCGGTCTTTGGCGGCACATCTGTGTGTTGGGAGTCTCTCTCTCCATCAGCACGTAGTCTCTCCATGTCATCCTGGCCTCTACTTGTCTCTGCTGCCAGTATCTTCCAGCTTCTCTCTCAGAATGACTCTCTGCACATTTTTTTCTATGTCTTTTGCTATCTGGGACCCCTGCTTGACACATTACCTCACATCTCCTCTCTAACATTCTTCCCGGATTGACTCCCCCCCACAACACTGCCTGGATTCCTCATCTTCCTGAGTCTTTTCCTGGTGCTAGCTGCCAGCTGTGTTGAACTGTTGGCTGTAGCTTTATAGCAGCATTATTATTGTCACAGATAAGTCAGCTACATAATATAAGTAAAGCAATGGAGTTAAATATTTTTGGTCAACTTTTTGTCTCAGAGGAGATGCCAAGTAAACACGCTTTTATGCTCCCATTCAGACAGAGAAGACACTGCAGCTTCAGAGGAAGCCAGCCCAAAACATCCTAGATCCCAGTGTATATCAGGTGGAAAAGAGGAGAGAAGCAAGATTAAGCATGCTTGTCCACCTTTACACATTTACAGTGGTGGACACAGTAAAGCTATTGAAAAGAAACAACAGGTGGTGCTATGCGAACATTATCACTAGAATATCTAAAGATATGAGCATTTTTGTAATATGTGTTAAAAAAATTATAATTTGGTATTGAATTTGACTAGTAAAACATAATTTAAATGGCACACATTCCCTTTAACGTCTCTCTTCTTGTTATGAAGTATTTTTAGGTTGCTTTTCAATAAAATAAGTCTTTGTGTCACTATGAGAATTGAGCTCTGATACTTTAAAGTTGATTATGCAGTACAAAATGACTATGAGATGGTCTGAAAGGGTATTCTGCATTGCAAATGTTAAGATTTTATTTTTCAATGAAGAACCATCTTTTTGTACTAAGGGCACATTTTTTATTCAAGACATACTTCTAAATAGGGATCCTTTGATCTACAGGGTTGTTACTTTTCTGCTGTAATTCTTTTTCATAGACTCATTTCACTCTGATAGCAAAAATCAGTGGAAGGTACTTTTGTAGACTCTTGGTTACAGGATTTTACCTGTGCCCAAGGGGACTTCATTAATATTTGCTCTCGTACAATTATAAGGAGACTGGAAACAAAATTATGAAAGAAAAAACTTCTCAAACTAAAACAAAGGCAAATGAACAAAAGATTTACACAACAACGATATATTACCGTTGTATTGTGTCTACAGGACTTCATAATGATGCCTTTATTGCAGGGAAGCTTAGTTTATGTTGATGGGAACTTTATGTGTTTTTTGTGCAGTGGTGTAGCATATTGCTGTTAAATAGGCAGAAGGTGCTAGCATAGGGATACCGTTGATTGTAGACATTGACTAGTGTCACCATTTTAGCAGGTAACCCATCCATTTTGTGTCAGAACAGGGAATCACCCACAAAGTGGTTGTTACTAGGCTGACTTTTATTATTTCATTGTTGTTGTGCATGAGACGAGCAGTGAGAAATATGAAGGTGAGAAAGACAAGAAGCCGACAGTGGTAAACTGCAGACATGACCTGCTAATTGGGCTCTGGATGAGTGTCTGGGCCATGCGATTCCACTTGGGGTCAGACACTGGAACAGGACAGACTCTGCCTTGGATATATAAGCAAAGGGTGAGAATAAAGGAAAGTGGCATGCCAACTTGAGTGACAAGTGAGAGCTGTCTGAACAGTGTCAGCAACAAGTGCCTTGAAACAATGAGTGGATTTAGCTCTTGAGTCATGAACCTTAGTGTTCTGAGAGTACAACTGCATTACAACCAAAGGTTTCTGCTATAACCAGGTATAGTGCCTCTCTAGGAAAACCACCACATTTATATCTATGTCACCAAAGCTGCCAAGCTTGAGTGCCTCTTGTGATGGAAGTCTTTATGAGTTCAGCATTGGAAATAAGACTGTGTGGGATTTTATTGTTATAGTTGAAACTCCATGGTTGGACAGAAAACCATTCCCAATAGGAGGCAATGAAAGCTCCAGTGCTACATGAGAGAAGTTTCACAGGTGCAGAATACTGATGAACAATTTCTCACACACCTATCAATGAGGGGAGCAATTGCTTAGTAAAAAAACTACACATTGGATGAGAACCAGTTCACACCACTATGCAGAAAAGCCACAATACCATGCATGGGAGATTGCTCAGATGTAAAAATACTGATGCATAATCACACACATGCCTACTATCCATGAGGGGGGTGTTTGCTAGCATAGGTAAGGCTTATTTAGGGTGCCAGGTATATGATTATGCATGGTGCACCATGCAGGTGATACCTCAACTAATCAGTTGAGCAGATTAACCAGCATATCCCAAGTTTCCAACATAAAATACTGACATCCTCTGCTTTCCAGTATTAGGCTTTGTTCACACGGCTTATTCACGCCATAATTGCGGGACGGATTTCGCACACAATCACGGCGTGTGCTCCAGAGCGGGGTTGCCGGCAGCTCGCTGGCCCCATAGACATTCATTATCCATGGCGCGTATACCGCCAGGATAATTGACATGTCACTTTCTCCTCGCTCGCCATATTTCTCGAGCGGGGAGAGGAGACGGAATCCATAGTTCTCTATGAGAACTGTGGATTACTGTAATGACTGGAACGGATTTCAGCCATAATTCGCGCACTACGGCGCGAATTACGGACTGAAATCCGTCCCAAAATAAACCTTGTGAACATTGCCTTAGAGGGCGAAACTTCATCCTGAAAAAATATCAAACATGAGGTATTAGTTGTTATTTTGGCCAAAATACGCAAGCTTGCAACAAACGTCAAGGTACCTCATTATCTTGCAAGTCCCTACACTAACTTTACTAACAATTTACCAAACATTCACAGAAAAATTTGACTTTTTTCCCCCTTTCAGCATCTAGTCAGCTTTGACTCTGTCAGGACTTTATGACTTAGTTTGTTTGCAGGACAAATCGCACCATTTGGACACACATGTATTAACATTTTAATGTTATAAATTTAAAATTTAAGATAATGTAAGAAAAATAGAGACAGAAAATTATTTTGCCATGTTTTTTTTCTTAAACTTACTAATGTATCGTTATTATATGCATAAATACCAGAGTAACTAGGAATGCTCAAAAACAGCCCTCAGATCTCTCCCCTTAAAAGCAAGGACAGAGATTGCGTCACAGGGAATCCCCCTTTTTTTCCCTCTTCTTTGTTGTAGTAAAGATATAAGCCTGAATATGCCAAAACAATGTCTTATGCTTGGCCATATATTTTTTGTCTTATCTTGAAAAATGTAATCATAATAATAAGAGGATCTCACAAAGTGTACGGTATATTGTATGTTTATTTATGTAGATCAATGAGCAATGTATGTGATTTGTGCGTCTGGCATGTATAACATAGAAATCCTAAGAAGGAATAGTGAAGTATAAGAAAAAGTCAGAAAACAGAAGATAAAAAGCATACAGTAAGCAAAAAGAAATAATGATATCTAGGCTACTTCCAACCCTAGATAACAAACGAGTTTGTCCACTCTACATGAAAGTCATGTAATTGACAATTTGGGCCACATGTATGAATCTGTTTAGGTGTAAAACTCACTTTTTTGCCCTTAGGTGACATCAGAGGCGTAACTTTAAGCTCTTTGGCCCTGGTGCAAAAAGTGAAATGGGCCCCCACAGTTACCATGCGCCATTTATAATACTAGTGTCTTCTTATGTGGCATAAGGGCTTTTGGGGCCCCCTTAGGCTGCAGGGCCCGGTAGCGACTGCTACCGCTGCACCCCCTGTAGCTCCGCCCCTGGGTTACATCTTGAGAATGGACCCTCACATCTCTACTGTAGGCATTCAGAGTAAAGCCAAAGTGACTGTGCCCAGATATACTCGAAAGTCCCATTGAAATGGACGAAGACAACTGAGCATATGCGGCCGCCTCTCTGTTCTGTACAAAGGAGACCAAAACAATAAGTATGGCGTATCATGTTAATATGCCATAAGTGTATAAAACGGGAAACTTTAATTTGGGCCTCACCGATCAGGTGAATTTACTTGGGCAAGCTGTAATTAAACTAAACAAACAACTCAGTCCTCTGCCAGTTCTATAGAGCATTTGTGCTTAAAGGGGTTGTCTCACTAGATTGCTTTTTATATTAAAGATCTTGTAAAAACAGTCACTTTGCAATATGTGTCCATTAGCAGTACCCTACTTATTCCTAGATATCCCCTATTGTGTGGGCTGCATCAGCTCCTCAGGTCACTATAGCTACAGAACTGTTTGAGCTATCTTGATAGGCTGCCAGCACTGGTTGCTATAGCTACAGACCTGGCTTCTAATGCAGCCTAGTGGAAGCCAGTAAACATGCCCCTGAATTCAAAGTGAAACCAAGAAAACAGGACTGAGGTGAGATGAATCAATGTAGTGAGACAACCCCTTTAATTCTCATATAGCAGCGTTTAACTTGACGGTGATGTCATAGCTTTCTGCGTTATCTGATCTTAGATCACAAACTAGCTATTGAAAAAGTCGAGATAACTTTCTCTGCTGGGACATCATGGTGATATCATAGCTTTTTCTACATCTGGTCCATTGATACATATTCGGATTAGACAGACACCCTGATACGCACTGGCCACTTGTATTTTAGTTTTAATTTTCCCAGCACAAAGGAACTCGGTGGAAATATGTTTGTGCTTTCATCCATTGTCCACATTGATAAATAAGTCCTGTAGAACTTTCTATTTTTATTACATTGCATTATTTCTGCTGGATAAAGTAGGGGGTGAGAAAAGCAAGAACCAGCCGGACAACCCTAATCACTGGTTAGAAGAAGCGCCTGAAATTTATTGATAAAAAGTGTGATTCATACATTTCATAATGTAGACAAGAAAAAAAGCAGCCAAGTAGTTTACTGTTTACCAAGCCTGTATATCTTAATATCTGATCTACAACAGCATGATTGGGTGCTATATTTACACAGGACTGGGTTTTGGTTGCAGATTTTATGATACATCTAACTGTGGTAGGGCGGCAGTCTCTTAAATTATACTCAAACACTTTGAGAGCCACTTTTGATTTATGCCCCATTCTGAAAACTCCAAGAGTCATGTGCAGTATGTGCAGCAGATCTCCAAGGTATCTCTCTTTTGGAGGGACAGTCCCTATTTTTGACCCAAATCCCCCTGTCCCTCTGTACTCCTTAATTGTCCCTCTTTTTAACTTTGATCAATAAATTTACAATATTGCCCTCAAAGAGCACCTCTTGGGTTTCTAACCACATATAAGACTACAGTTTATATATTATTTAGTGATCTGCTACAATTTGGACCTTAACTATGTCTATATTTGGACAATTTATTATAAATTTTGAAAAAAAAAAAACATGACTGCGGTGTATAGATTATATCAGGTGCGTTAGAAGTTTATAGGGTCCTATTGCAAATTAAGGTGGCCTCCACTACCTAATGGCAGGACATTTAAACAGCAGCATAAGTAGCAATAAAGACTCTACATAATAATGTTTAATCAAAGAAAACTGTTATTCTGTGTTATTCCCTACCAAAATGTACAACTTTCTTTGACCTAATTGTGCCCCCTCAACCTCTGCCCCCCTACCTGCTGTAATAGCTGCTTCAGATGTAGTTATGTTTTGGATTACATACTTCTTTCAGTGAAGCAACATGTTCCTCTTTAACCATCCAAAATGTTGGTAGGTAGATGTGCAGTCATGTACAGTAGCTGAAGGATAGACTCCATTGGTGGACCCCAAGAAGTAAATCCATTGCTGGGCCCCAAAAATGCTCTCCACTGGGGGACCGCAAGTATCCTCTGCACTGGGGCCCAAGAATGCTCTCCACTGGGCAAATGTAAGGATCCTCTCCACTGGGGATTCCAAGTATCCTATGCACTGGGGGGTCCAATAATCCTCTCCACTGGGGAGCTGCATGTATCATCTCCACTGGGGGCCCCAAGTATCTTCTCCGCCCAAAAATCATCTCCACTGGTGAGCCCCAACAAAGAACTCCCCTGGCAGATCCCAGGCTCTCAAGTCTGAAACTAGATGTCAGGGCTGGGCAGCGCTCAGCTTGCAGGGAGCAAGAGTCTGCAGCAGCTGATCAGCGAACCCACCCTGATAGACAGTCTGCTGGGAGTGACAGAGGTCCAGCCACTCCTGACAGGGGGCTTGTCGCACCAGCCAATGGGAGGACCCAGAGGCCGCTCCAATCAGCTACAGGGGCGGTATCCGGGAATCACATTTAAACTCCCTGCTAGCTGAGTGCTGCGCCTGCGAAATTCTCCTGGCTGCCTGATTATTTGTTTTGTATTTGCTTCTCTGTGTACCTAACCTCGGCTTGTTCCCCTGACCACTGCTTGTCTTCTGATTTTTTACCTCGCTCCCGTTCGTGTTTGACCTCGGCTTGTTTACATTTATCCCTCTGGTTCTGATTTGTGGCTTGGCGTTCCTGATTTGGTATCGACCCGGACTGTCTGACTATTCTTCTTCCTGACAGCCCCAGCATTTTAGCAGCGCAGGGACTGTTGCCCAGTTGACTCTGCCGCCTAGAGCAGCACGTCAAGTAGGCAGGGACAGTGGGCTGGGTTCCAGTCAGGGCTCACTGTACCTCCCTTGACGTGACATTTTTACAGGCCAAAACAGTTACTGCTCTACTATCACTATGAACCCCATAACAGCTCCGGTAGAGCAGATGCAGGGGCTAACCCAGCAAGTCCAGGATCTGGCGCTGAGGGTAGAACAGCAGGAGTCTACCCCAAGTCAGAGTATCCCTGCACTACTTTCCCCTCCGATGGAGCCCCCTATCCAGTTGCCTGACAGGTTTTCAGGCAACAGGAAGGCCTTTGTTGCATTTAGAGAGGGATGTCGCCTGTATTTTAGGCTCCACCCACGTACCTCAGGAATGAGGAGCAAAGGTGGGAATTGTATATGTCCCTACTTCAGGGTCCCCCCCCAGGATGTGGCATTATCGTTACCGCCTGATTCACCAGAACTGTCTTCTGTGGACAGGTTCTTTGCCACCTTAGGGGTACTTTTTGATGACCCGGATAGGGAAGCTGTGACCGAGGCTCAGCTGACCACCTTGAGGCAGGGTAAAAAGACTGTGGAGGAGTATTGCTCCGAATTTCGGCGCTGGTGTGTTCCGTCTCGGTGGAACGACCCAGCTCTTAGATGTCAATTTAATTTAGGATTAGCTGACCATGTGAAGGATTTATTGGTGGCTTACCCTACCCCTGGTACTTTAGATGAGGCTATGGCATTAGCCATTCGTCTGAAAAGACGTTTTAGGGAGAGACGTCGAGAGAAGGCTACCACCCCGTTGGTTCACTCCATAGTCACCCCTTCGCCCACGGTTCCCGATATCGACCCAGAGGTGCCCATGCAAGTGGGGGCTTTTTCTGTCACTGTTGCTAGGGACCGTAGGACTTCTCGTCGTACCCATGGTTTATGCTTTTCCTGTGGCGAAGATGGACATGGCATCAGGGAGTGCTCCAAGAGGAAGACCAGGTCGGAAAACTCCAGCGCCTAGGTGGTTGGCAGGAAGATCACCTAGGCGAGCAGGTATTTCCTATTGTATCCAAAAAATTGCTGCTACCAGTTAAGATTTCATACTTGTCGCTGTCTGGTTCTGGGAGTGCGTTTGTGGATTCTGGATCAGCTTCTAATTTTTTTGATGCGTCTTTCGTCAAACGTCTAGGCCTACCTTGGAGACCGCTATCTGATTCACTGCGGGTTGTGGCTATTGACTTCACTCCACTAGCTCGGGGCGCAATCCAACATTGTACCCCTGAGCTGGAGATGGTGGTCGGATCCATACATATTGAAAAGTGTATTCTATTTATCATGAAGGGGCTGCCCGCTGATGTGGTTTTGGGGCTGCCCTGGTTCAGAAACATAACCCAGTGTTTGACTGGAATTCAGGGGAATTAGTCAGGTGGGGACAACGGTGTGTTTACATATGTCTCCCTACTATACTGGGCAATACAGATGTGAAGGCTGATGCTCTATCTAGAAGCTTCTGTGCCAGCCACGCATCAAAGGAGTATCCGGCACCTATATTGCCCAAGGAGACTGTTGTCTCAGCTATTTCCCCTGATTTAGCCACTGAGATTAAGTCCCACCAGGATATGAGACCTGCTAATTGTCCTATTTCGAAGGTCTTTGTCCCCACTCAGTTCCGGCTACTAGTTTTAAAAGAATTTATTGATTCCGGGGTATCAGGGCATCCTGGAGTGTCTGGCACAAAAAAGCTCATTTCTTGTAATTACTGGTGGCCGTCATTGCCTCATGATGTTGAGGCCTCTGTGACATCTTGTGAAGTCTGCGCTCGGGCTAAGGTTCCCAGAACTCGTCCTCCTGGTGAACTATGCCCTCTACCTATACCTGAACATCCATGGAACCATATCTCCATGGATATTATGACAGACCTTCCTCCTTCGGAGGGCAAAACAGTTATTTGGGTGGTAGTGGATCGTTTCAGCAAAATGTGCCATCTTGTTCCTTTAAGGGGGTTACCGTCGTCCAAACAACTCGCTGAACTCTTTGTCAAACACATTGTCAAGCTTCATGGGTTACCAGAGAATATTGTTTCGGACAGAGGGGTTCAGTTCATTTCTCGATTTTGGAGAGCCCTTTGCAAGGCTCTGGGTATCACCCTGTCCTTCTCTTCTGCCTTCCACCCAGAGACTAATGGGCAGACTGAGAGGGTAAATCAAATGGTAACACAAAAACTCAGTTGTTATGTATCTGATCAGCAGGTAGACTGGGTAAAATACTTACCGTTGGTTGAATTTGCCATTAACAATCAGGATAGTAGCTCGTCTGGGACCTCACCATTTTACTGTAATTATGGTTTTCACCCAAGGCATGCGTCATTTTCCAGTGCTACGTCTGATCACAGCGGGGTGGATGTTATCATTAAAGATCTGTGCACAGTCTGGGCCCAAGTTCAGAAGAACTTGGTTCATACCCAGAACATCCAGAAGAAAAATTCTGATAGACGGCGTCTGTGTTCTAGAGGGTTTGCGGTTGGGGATAAAGTATGGTTATCCACCCGAAATCTGCGATTGAAAGTTCCCTCTGGTAAACTCGCGCCGCGATTTGTAGGTCTGTATGTGGTTCAGGAGGTGGTTAACCCAGTGTCATATCGGCTGAAATTACCCTCTTCTCTCCGTATACACAACCTATTTCATCGCTCTCTTCTTAAGAGGTATATATTCAGCCTGTGACTCCGCTCTCTAGACCTCCTCCTCCGGTTTGCATAGAGGGGGAGTTAGAATATGAAGTCGCCCGTATTTTGGATTCTCGTAAGGTCCAAAGGTCTCTACAATACCTGGTCCATTGGAAGTGGTATGGTCCTGAGGAGAGATCATGGGTTCCGGCTAAATCCATCCATGCTGATCACCTGGTGAGGGAATTCCATGATTCTCACCCGGACAAACCCAGACCAGGGAAGGGTCCGGTGGCCCCTCCTAAAAGGGGGGGTACTGTCAGGGCTGGGCAGCGCTCGGCTTGCATGGAGCAAGAGTCTGCAGCAGCTGATCAGCGACCCCACCCTGATAGACAGTCTGCTGGGAGCTGTGTGAGTGACAGAGGCCCAGCCACTCCTGACAGGGGGTGTGTCGCACCAGCCAATGGGAAGACCCGGAGGCCGCTCCAATCAGCTACAGGGGCGGTATCCGGGAAACACATTTATGCTCCCTGCTAGCTGAGTCCTGCGCCTGCGAAATTCTCCTGTCTGCCTGATTACTTGTTTTGTATTTTGTATTTGCTTCTCTGTGTACCTGACCTCGGCTTGTTCCCCTGACCACTGCTTGTCTTCTGATTTTGTACCTCGCTCCCGTTCGTGTTTGATCTCGGCTTGTTTACGTTTATCCCTCTGGTTCTGATTTGTGGCTTGGCATTCCTGATTTGATATTGACCCGGACTGTCTGACTTTTCTTCCTCCTGACGGCCTCAGCACTCTAGCAGCTCAGGGACTGTTGCCCAGTTGCCGTCTGCCGCCTAGGGCAGCACGTCAAGTAGGCAGGGACAGTGGGCTGGGTTCCAGTCAGGGCTCACTGTACCTCCCTTGACGTGACACTAGACTTAGTGATCTTTCCGCAGACAGGAAGTGGGGAAACCGCCATCTTTGTACACCCTAATGCAATGCCTATGCAATGCATTATGTTGTATTAACAATCGCGCCACCTCGTGGTCAAGCACCATAGGGGGAATAAATGTCCAAGTAAAAAAAAAAAAAAAAAAAAAGTTTTAAAGTACAAAAAAAAAGTATTAAAAGTTCAAATCACCCCCCTTTCCCCATTTTACAAATAAAATCACTAAAATAATAAAAATGTTACACCTATTTGGTACTGCAACGTCCGAAAAAGTCCGATCTATAAAAATATAACATCACTTATTCCGTACGCTGAACACCGTAGAAGAAAAAAAATTCCAAACGCCAAAATTGTGTTTTCTGGTCATTTTACGTCACTCAAAAAATGGAATAAAAGTGATCAAAAAAGTCACATGCATTCCAAACTGCTAGCGATAAAAAGTACACTTCAGCCTGCAAAAAATGCCCCCTCATTGACGTCCGTAGGTGTTAGTACAAAAAAGTTATTGGTTGCACAAAATGGCACTGTGGCGCAAATTTCAAAAATAGAAAATGTTTGGAATTTTTTTACGGTTCCAAAACATAACGGAAACCCTACATGTTTGGTATTGCCGGATGCGTATCAACCGGTAGAATACAGATAACACATTATATTTACCGAAGATTGAACGCCGTAAAAGCAAAACCCCCGCAAACATGGCGAATATACATTTTTTTTCACAATTTGTCCCACTTGGAATTTTTTTGCGGTTTCCCAGTATATTCTATAGTATAGTGAATAACACCATTAGAAAGTACATCTTGTCCTGCAAAATAAAAGCCCTCATGTGTCTAGTAAGGTGTAAAAATAAAGTTATGGCTTTCAGAAGGCGAGGAGGGAAAAACGAACGTGTCACCAAAAAAAAAAAAAACGCCGGGTCCTTAAGGGGTTAAACATTCTCCATAATGCATTATCAGACAGCTGATTGGATTTAACTGTACATGTTGATTACAATGGCCAGAAAGAAACATTAATGCTGGACTCCTCTGACTCTGGCTTATCACCAGCTGGAATGATCTGACATATAAAAATTCAATGTATCTGATTCATTTTTAGGGTAGAAATAAAAGGCATGGTCTTGACACACTTGCTTGATAAGTAGCCATAAGAACTTGTAGGTCAGGACCGGCAAAACCACAAAGCCAATTAAATAGATAAAATTAATAATTTATACAATTTTATATAGCCCTGTGTTTTTTTAAATGTTGACCTGCAAATTTGTGCAACCACTTAATAAGCAATTTAAAAGCATGGGTGAAGTGTGCCACAAGCAGTTTATTAAAACACGCCATTGCTAAAAATATTTAACCCCTTAGCTACATTTGATATACTGTTACATCACAATGTACCAAGCTTGAGAAAGAAAGCAAGTCTTTTGAAAAGTTGCCGCTGGAAGATGCAGCAAGCTCCTGCCAGCTCTACATCTATATTGTTGAAAAGCACCACCAGGTTATTTTCTATTATATTTATCTTTGTATCCAGTAAAGTGTACTGTTGGAATTTGATAAAATATTGAGATATAAAAATATTAATAAGTGTATGAGCCTGTTTTGAACTGTGCACACAAAATATTGACAATTTGGGTACAATTTGTCCAATTTCACTTACTTTTATTGCCAGTGCTTTAGACATTGATGATTGTGTTGAGTTATTTTGAGGGCACACCAAATTTACACTAGTATACAAGCTGCACAATGACCACTTTACATTGTATCAAAGTGTCATATATTTAGTGTTGCAGGTAGTGGAATATCCAATGAAATACCACTGGATTCCTGTAGTTCAACAACCCAAATGACTGCGCTGAACCTCTTATTCTGTTATCAGGATTTTATTTCTTGAAAAGGAAAGCGCGTTTCGTATACTGAAGCACACTTCGTCAGTTCCATATCACGAATGACAGACAACGTAGTTTAGATGCACAAAGTAACCCCCACCCGGTCTGCACCTGGTAACAATCACCCAGTCTGCACCTGGCTGTAGCACATGTCAGGTGCAGACCGAGCGGTGGTTACTTTGTGCATATAAACTAGGTTGTCTCTCATTCGTGATATGGAACTGACGAAGTGTGCTCCAGCATACGAAACGTGTTTTCCTTTTCAAGAAATAAAATCCTGATAACTGAATAAGAGGCTCAGCGCAGTCACTTGGGTTGTTGAACTATGGGAATCCAGCAGTAATTCATTGGATATTCCATTACCTGCATATCTACATACTGTACCTGGCTCCATGATGGCTCCAGGGCTTTACAACCAGACAGCAGCGATCCTCACCACCATCAGTTCTTCAATTAACTGATGGCTCTTCTGAGTGTGTGCCTTTTCCCTGCACAACTCATTAAGGTTAGTGTAAGGAGAGATTATATACTAACGCTATATCCAAGCCCACAGTACTTGCGCTAGGGAGCGCTTTCTCTCACTTTCTATTGCATATATTTAGTGTTGTCACATGAAAATGTATAATAAAATATTTACAAAAATGTGAGGAGTGTAACGCTAGGTCCACACGGTGTATCTGCAGGGCGTAATTACGCCCTGCAATTACGCCGTGTGGCCGGGGGGGCGGGTGCGGGGGGGGGCCGGAAACCTTGCCGGCCCATTGACTTAAATTACCAGCGGCGCGTATACGCCGCTAGTAATTCAATTAGACGTAATCCATAGTTCTCTATGAGAACTGTGGATTACCGTAATGACTAGGACATATTCCAGCCGTAATTTGCACACTCCGGCACGTAATTACGGACTGAAATACGTCCAATTTTAAGCCGTGTGAACATGGCCTAATCACTTTTGTGAGGTACTGTATTTTATGCTATAAAATTTTGAATCCTTGTTAATAAGCCTAATAGAATTTCTATGGTTCGTACACATTGTGCTTTATTTTGGTAGCTTTTCTTCAGAGGAACGAAATGAGACTCTTTTTCTGTTTGTGCTAGTGTTATTTCCAGGCACATCTTTCTCCACAGACAGTTTCCCAGTATATTTTAAATAGAGGGCAGATCTGGGTCATGTAATTACAAAAAAAAACTGGGAGCAATGTACTTCGTATACATTTTGTAGTGCTCAGAAAAGAAAATAACCGTGTGGTCAGAAGCATTTTTAAACCAACCCAGACCTGTCTGGAGCCCCAGGCATGTTCCAACATTATTGCCTCACTATGGCAGTGCTGGAATTCTCATGCAGTTGAAAAATCTAAAGTTAGTGTCCAAAACATTTTAGCTAGTCAGGACCAAGGCAGCAGGCATAGACTTTTTATGTTTTTTTTTCTGACAGGCTTCAAATCTAGGGATGGGGAATATTGGGGAAGCATGGATTTTTTGAGTGTTAAAGGGGTTGTCTCGCTACAATGATTGGGTTTTAATTAAAAGATCTTTAAAAACAAGCAGCTTTGCAATATATGCATTACAAATGTCCTACTGATTTTGAGCTAGCCCTGTTAGCAGGAGTGCATCAGTCCCTCAAATCTCTATAGCAGCCGACCTGTTGATCCTTATCTTACGGCTGTCAGGTCTATGACTCCCAGTCTTTGAAGACAGGTCGGAGCAGAGAGCCCCTCCCGCACAGAATGCTTCTGTAGTAGAGGGAGGGGGGAGGGGGGACTCTGGCATCTGTGTCCCTGCTTCCTGGATTAACCCTGTGGTGCCTGCTTCCCCCCTGCTCTCTAACACGATAGATTGACAGCATGACCCTGTCTGTTACTATAATCATGGGTGTGTCTTTGAACTGTGACTATACTAATGCTAAAACAGATCAGGCATGTGAATACTTTATGCTCTCCTGTATTAGTGAGACATCCTGACTATAGTAACACTTCCCCTTTTTGTTGCTGGAGATGTGGAGACTTGTAACTAACAGGGATATAGGGAAAACTTGCATCCTCTCTGCTCTATTATTAGCACACCACTTCACATTCCTCTCTACACTCATAAGATCAGGCCCTCTCCTGCACGACCTAGGCAGGCACACACAGGGTGAACTCTGGGAGCAAACCCCTCCCCCCCTGTAATAGAAGTTACTAGCTGCCTGTGTGCTGATGGGAGGGGGGAGAGGGAGCAGAAGAGACAGACAAGCTAGCACGCCCCTCAGTTCAACTTACCAGGCTCACTGACAGGCTGAAAGCTCATAATGAGACAACTCCTTTAAGAGAAGGGAGAAGGGTCTGTATGCCAGCTTCTTATGTGCAAGCTTTTACAGTGTTTTTATGAACTATTACGTAGTTGGGCCAGGATTTTTTAAAATTTTCATTTGAGTTACCAATCTTTTTAAAGTACAAATAGTTCACCATGTTTATTCCTGCAATCTATCTTACAGCTATTTGTCTCCTATCCTACCACCCAGTCGTGTCCTCAGCAATTTTTGTCCACATCAGCTTCTCTCTCCTCAACTCACCCATGTATACATTTCATGCACTATTTACGTTCCTAACTACCCCAAACCACCCGATGACATAACACAAATGTTGTTCATGTATCTCACTGAACCATCTGCTGTCTCTTTTTATTCTCTTGCTTCTTGCTGCAGGGAATATCTCTTCCAACCCCAGTCCACCCTCTTTTAGTGCTACTCCCACCTCTTCTTCTGCCTCCCACTGAAACCCTGCTAGTCTGCATAGTAGTCATTGTAAGTCTCTTTCTGTCCCTTTTAAATGTGCTCTGGAACTTCCGTTCTGTCTGTAACAAACTCACTGCTGTTCATGACTTGTCCCTCTCTAACTCTTTTAACCTGCTGCTCTCACCTATGGTGGCCTTCACTTCACCCACACCCAATTTGAGAACAGGCAGGTTGGGAGAGTCATTATACCTTTTTCTCCACACTGCTCATACCAAGTAATTCCTCCTGCATCTTTACTCAATAAGGACCTCTTCTCAGACTCTTTGGGCCATTTTCTCTAAGAATGGAGTTGTATACTGACCATCACTCTGCTTGATCATTTTGTTGCCTGGCTCCCTCACTTCCCTCAACTTTTATCATTTGGGATTTCAACATCCCCATTGATGACCACATGTCTCCTTCCATCTCTCAGTTTCTTTCACTAACATCTTCTCTTGGCCTCTCACAATTTACACATTCTCCCACGCACTAGGATAGCAACTTACTTGATCTGGTCTTCTGTAATCTTTGCTCAATTTCTAACTTTACTTATTCTCCTCTTGCTTTCTGATCATAACTTTATCTCTTTCACTATCACTAATTATCAGCCTTTTCTGGACCCACCTATCCACCACACATTCAGAAATCTCTGCACCATAAACACTCAGGAAATTCAGTCAACCATAGAGTCCTCACTGTCTCTGATCTCCTCTGTTTCCTGTACTGGCTGTTATTTTAATGAAATGCTTTTAACCACCCTAAATATAGTGGCACCATTTAAATGCCCCTAGAAGCAGCTGCCAATAGCTCTGGGACACACCTCAAACCCAATTTCTTCAACGATATTCCGACTGTGATGAATTATTGATGGAGAAAGTCAAAACTATCTGCAGATTTTCTTTATGCTAAGGACTTCCATTCACCATACCAAACAAGAATATTTCACCTCCCCTCATCTCGACATTATACAATAACCCAAAACAACTGTTTGATACTTTCCACTTCCATCTCAGTCCTGAAGCTCAGGCCTCAGTCACTGATCTCTGTGCTGAAGACCCGGCCACTCACTTCAACAATATCTGGCAAAACATCCAATCTCAGTCTGCAAGCAATATCCATTCGGTCCCCTCCTGCATGTCCTCTGGTCTGCTCTAAGCACATGACTCAACGACAGAAGAAGTATCCAGGCTTCTATCATCTGCTCGCCCCACTATCTGCTTCAATGATCCCATTCAGTCCCAACTCATCCAGTTCATTTCCTCAGATGTCATATCTCACCTCACTGCAATCTTTAACCTCTCTCTTTCCACTGGGATTTTCCCCTCCTCTTTTAAATATGCCATCATATCCCCTTTTCTAAAAAAAAGTCCATTGTGGACCCATCCTGCAGACCAGTTTCTAACCTGTCCTTTTTCTGTAAAGTCTTGAAACGCTTGGTCTACTCTCGCCTGATCCACTATCTCTCTCCTAACTCTCTTCTCAGCCCTTTGCAATTAGGTTTCCACACTTTACATCTACATCTCCCCACTCATCTCTGTCTACTCACCTACCTGGTCTCTGTACCCTGCTGATGATCTTATATAACATGCCTCAATCATTCATTTTAGCCTCCAAGATTTCACACGAACTGCACCAGTTCTCTGGAACATGCTACCCAGGACAATGAGGCACACTCATAACCCTATAGTTTTAAGCCACATCCTGAGAATACATCTTCTTAGCCAAGCCTACCAAGATTCCTTATTGCTAACAACCACTTTCTGTCACGCACATTGTATTTCTATCACTCCCTGCGCTTGGGCACTCACAGGCACTTATCTGTATATAGATGTACAATCTACTTTTATGTAAATTACCCAATATTTATGAAATGTGGCCGGACCATTATGTAAGTCAATCACTCCCGATCCTTTGTCTCACCCATACACCCTAATAGATTGTAAGCTCTTGTGAGCAGGACCCTCACACCTTGTGTCTGATCTGTAAGTAGCTTGTTACTGTGTAATGTTTGGCTTCATCTGTACTTATACCATCTAAATTGCTACGGAATATGTTGGTGCTATGTAGATAAAGAGTATTTTTAAGGGAAAACGCACTAGAGCTTGACTCTGGACATACAGTAGCTGGATTATTAGGAAGATTTCCACTAGGTGATGGATGCACTATACAATATTTCCTCTTGATATTCTGCAGTAAATTATATATTATACATATGTTTGTTATTAGTTTGAACTAATAGTGTAAAATTCAATATTACACATGAAAATACAGTATTATTTAACGCTTAACATTTTTATTGTGAGAATGAACAGTGAACATTGGGTCATGCTAGGCATATAACAACATAATAGGTAAAGTTGGAAAAAGACACAGGTCCATTAAGTCCAACCTATATCCCTACAGTGTTCATCGAAAAGAAGGCAAAAACCCCTAAGAGGCAGATGCCAATTATGCCATACAAAAATCCCCTATCCCATATATCCCCTCTTTATTCTTTCCATAGTAGGTCCCCTGAGGGGACTATCCTTTTCATTTGAGAATGGTTGAAACATGTTGGGGCATCATTTAAGTATGCATAAGGGTGTTATAGTTTTTGGAAGGGTGAGGTTCCTGACAGGGACATCGTAATCAGGGCGACTACCCTGTTTTTTAAGGTCAGGGACTTAATTTAGTCTTGTTAGTCCTTAGGGTTTAAAAAGGGATAGTTGTCATTCCTTACTGGTACTACTTTTGGGTCTCTTCGTTATATATTGGCAGGCAGCGTTTATCTTGCCCACATCTAGGGCTTACTGCACCACACTGTTGTATTTGGGTATTTTCAATTTTTATATATTTTTTTCTGTATATTTATTAAAGGTTATATTTTAAAATATTTCTCCCTATTTTCTATGAGTAGTTTGACTAATCAGGGATTATTTGATTTATAACTTTGGTCAGTTTTTTGGTCTTTTAGTCCATAAATCCACCCTCACAACCACTTGTGGAAGTGAGTTCCATAGCCTCAATGCTCTTACAGTATAGAATCCCTGTCTGTAATGACAGTGAAACTTTTTATCTTTAGACATAAAGGATGCCAACCTGGGATATGGGATAATAGGTAGGGGCTGTATTTTGTGTTGTGTTAGCACAATGGTTGAGGGAGGTACAGGAGTGGATATAGAAGCCAGAGACACAATCTCATGTGGAAAGAAAGTGGACCATATTGTACAGTCCATACTCCAACCCCTGTATCCTCAAAAAATCTGCCACAGCTGTGACATTCAGAGAGTACAGGGAAAAGAGTTTAGTAGTCATTTTTTGTTGTTTTTATATTAAGTAGGTATATTGGCCTCCTAGTAAGTAGATAGGAAGGTATATAGGTGCCCTCAGAAGATAGAAATATAGGCCCCCTTGGTAGGCACATATAGGTCCTCTCAGTAGGTAGTTGTGTGGTGAACTGGAGCAGCAGGGGGAACAGAGGAGAGGGCCGGAGGCAGAGGTAGCCCTGGTAGAGGCTAATACTCTGGTCACGGCGCTCTATCAATGGCACCGCTCATGCTCCACTAGCAGCCGGCACCAGTGAAGAGGGGGTTTGCACTATTAGGATCATGGTGATAGTTGTTGTTCCCCCTTGGAACACTCTGCAGGTAGTCTTTAACTCAACTGCCCATGTGAGATGTTATGTGAAGTGCCCTTGATGTGCAGTGCAGAAATGACAGACAGGAGACAGAGGATTAATGGTTGAAATCATCCAATGCCTCTTTACTTCACCAGGCAAGATATCATACAATGGAAGTGGGCATCCTTCATGTTACAACACCATCCTTCCAGTTGTAGCCATTCTGTAGACCAAGGCAGGGTGATGTTGCTAAACCCTATACCTCACATAGCTACCTCTCTAAATCACTCCACTCCCATGCGGCCAGGGAAGAAAAGGGGTTTAAAGCTGCCCTCCGAGCCCAGAGGCAGCACACTTGGGGCAGGATAGCAAGGTGGATCTCATCACTGAAAGCTGCAGATACAGACATCGATACCCTGAAGGTGGATATCAGTGAGCCCTATGTAGAAGAAGGAGAGACCCACACTCCACTTTGTAAATGGAGACCTGGAGAGACCCAGAACATTAGATTTACCTATTCTATATAGCCTCCTAATCTACCCCCACCCTGTGTTGTCATGGTTCTTCACACTTAAGTCTTGAGTCACTGCAGCTGGTTACATTTCTGAAAAACAGCATTATCATACACAATTTATAAACAATTGCAGAAGCTACTGGCTGAATACAGGGGAGAAATGGGGGTCATTTTTAGAACGTTCTTAGTTCAATTGTAGTAGAAAACAGTGCAATTATTAAACATTATTAAACATTTTTAAACATTTAATAGTAAACCATACCATCTACTCCTGTATACTACATCCTCCCTCACTAAAACATAAGCCGTCCTCGGCATCTCTGTAGGAAAATGAGGAAAGATCTGAAAAATATAGAGCATTATAGAATCTTCACATTTCAAAAAATCAATCATTTCTTATGGTTCAGACAGTAAAATAGAACCTTTTTCTCATCAAAAATTATGAAGAGACACAAATATCACATAAGTAGTGCAATTGTATTGCAAAATACATCTTTCACATTTGAAGTGCAGATATATGGGAATAGTGACATGGGCAGGGGAAATGTCCATGACTTAAACTAGGGGATGGGAAATCCAATGCAGCTCTTGAAGAAAGCAAAGTCTCTTGCAGACACATCAAGGTAGAACAACATAGCAATGTACCTGTGGCTCTTGTACGGTAGAGTCTTTCACAAGCACTTAATTAAGAGCATAAAAGATTAACATTTCACTTAGCCTATGAAAAAAACATTAGACAGATATGTCCATTGACACAAAGAGCAATATAGCTCTAACTTGGAGTATGGAAATTAATATAACACTACTTAAATAGCATAACAGCCAAATGATAGGATATATACAACTCCACACATTCCTTACAATTGGCAAAGATATAGGAAAATAGATTTTAATCAAATAAAACATAAAATACAGATTAGACTTTACCTTTTATTCCTTCTCTTTCTATCTGCATAAACAAATACTTCACATACTCATTGTCACCTTCTTGTTCTATCTACTCAGCAGCTTTACTAAATTCAAAGTATACAAATATAGCTTTTCAACATTAAACTACTGTCACTGATACTATAGTTGTACACTTTAGCAGCTCACACAGCTCAAATTAAGAAACATTACACACAATAAAATCCTCAAAGTACCAGTCAACCAAGGAGCCTTCTCAAACCTCAGGAGATCCGTACTTAACTCCTAAGGTACCAAACTATTCAGACAAGGAGCCTTCTTAAACCCCAGATGATCCATGCTTAATTCCTACGGTACCAGACTATTCAAACAAGGAGCCTTCTTAAAACCTCAGGTGATCTTGAAGTAACTACCTTAGAAAAGGATTAGTGTTGAGCCATGCCAAAAGCAAACTGGATGTGCTCGCCTCACAAGAAACTATTAGGACAGCTGTGTCCTTAAATTCACAGTAACATTATTAAGTTGTTGAATCTAGAGCATTCTTTCCCTACTTTACACTTTTCTTTTTGATACACCTCAGATATTATCACCTAATAATAGAACAATATAAATCTTAAAGCATTTTCTTTTTATAAACTTCCTATAAAACACTATTTTGAAATCCTTCCTAGTAATTCTGCTTAGCTACGTGCATAGCTAAACACTATTGTAGACCAATGCCAAAGACTAAAACAATGGAGACAGCATACCTCCTAATTAGGTGGACACAAATCACTTAGAGAAACCGACTTCTCCATAAAACCTATTACTTAACACTATAATTACCTAGCTTAAACACACACAAGACTAACAAGTTAATAGAGAAACAGCAAGCATCAATAATCACACAGTCCATTGCTGGGGCTGGGGCACTAGTCCCAAACATGCAACTGTATCACAGAGCTCAAGCAGTTCCCAATATCACTCGTAACATAAGACAAAACGTACCGCGAAAAACACGGGTAACCTCCATCAGACACAATAATGATAGGTAGCGTAGTACCTTACCTAGACAGACACTTGCTATACACAAAACCTTAAACAACACCAGGGGGCACATCGCCGATCATAATGCATGCGTGAATACGTACATAAATTTTTTATGTTACTCCAACCCTCGCGCCAAAGGAAGCGCGGAACAACCCTCATCCTACCTTGAGGAAAGCAAACACCCAAGCAAAATTGGAACAAATAATAAAACACATTTCACCTATTTAGCATTTAAATTCCCTTTTAGCAGCACTGAACTTACACTAAACATACATTGTTGGCATGTCCCTCATAAATCCGGTAAACAGTGCTTATACACTATCAAACTTTTTAAATCCTGTTCTATCCTTTTTTAGAATTCAAAACTTGCTAAGCCAAAGTCAGCTAAGCCAAAGTCAGGACGACATATAACCCCTATCAGATACAGAAGAAAATAGGGGGAGTGATTCCAGTCAGAACACTCGCAGCATACATTATACATCTTAAACACATTTTTTTTATGCTCTTTTGCCACCATAGACGTGTACAACTCCTACAAAATAAACCGACTTCATGGCCTGTCTTCTCCTTAAAGCCATAGCCAGCGTGAAAATCAAAGCACTGGACTATGTCGTTAGTGTGACACTTTTGGACCAAGGTGGCAGAGGTGTTGATGCCATTCACAAAGACCACTGCATACCACTCAGCCTTTAAGAACTCCTCTCTACTCCAGGTGACTTTAGCAATGGTCTCGGGGAGATGCGGGTGGTACCTCTCAGTATAGGCATAACTTTGGTTCAGAAAGTGGGGGGAACTAGTTTTCTCTCCCTTCCTTTCCCTTTCTCTTTCCCTTCCTTCCCTTCCTCTCCCTGCAGCAAAGTGGCCTCCTCTAACCCAGTTAGGAGGCCTGGAGGAGTGCTGTGAGCTCCCCTGGCGGGTCTGGGCAGAGCCAGTACGATAAACACATTTGGTACAATCTGTAAGGTTATGAGTTGCTCTCATGGTACTAAGTTTTACGATTCACTGCATGGTTAAGTAGAAATACAATAGAAGTGAACTTCAGACTGCATATTTAGATTTACCTATTATAGGCGCCGCAATGTTCTGTTGTGATTCTAATATGTAGTATTTCAAATAATAAACATCTCTGCGATTTTGACATCAATGATATTTAGGGTCTGTTCACATGGCGTCTCGCGTTCGCGTGAACATCCGCTTTTCAGATGCATCACTGGGTCCATCTGAACGGACCCAGAGACGCAGCTAACAATTAGCAGTGAGTTTATCACTGTCGGCAATGACAGACACGCAGCGGCGTTCACATGAGAGATCGCCGCTGCGATCGCGCCTCTCGGGTTCGTCTTGTCTATGCGATCCAAGAAATGACATGCAATTCTTGGATCGCATCCACAAGATGGACCCGACAGGTGCGATGCAAACATGTAGTGGCGATCACTCATGGGAACGCCACTGCGTGTCTGTCATTGCCGGCAGTGATAAAGTCACTGCTAATTGTTAGATACGTCTCTGGGTCCGTTCACATGCGTCTCTGGGCCCCACATAGGTAGGTAGGTTTTAGGTGGGCCTCACATAGGTAGGTAGAATTTAGGTGGGCCCACATAGGTAATACACACAACAGAATGAGGAAAATAAAAGAAGCCAATCTCACTGTACCCCTAGGAATCACTTATGTCATGTACTGTACCCCAAAATGTATTTTATTGCATACCATATACCAGAAATGACATCACTCGCTGTACCCCAGACATTAATTATATTATACATGGTAGCCACAGAAATTACATTACTAACTTCACCTTAGAAATGAATTGCACTCAAGAAATAATATAATTCACGGTATCCCAAAACTATATTATATTACACACTGAACCCTAGAAATTAATTACATTACTCTGTGTACCCCAGAGATTACATTAAATCATACCCCAGAGATTGTTACACATTGTACAACAGAGATTTTATTACACCATACCCCAGAGACTAACTTAGACTAAAACAAAAGGATTTTGGGAAAAGGGTGAGAAGCCCACAGCGCCCCCTGTTGGATTAAAAAAACCTAATTTGCTTTTGACCTACTAGGCTTGAGAAAAGCAAAAAAGGGTTTTAGCCAAGCCAAAACTCTCTTGAAGAAAACGTTGTTTCGGGTTTTTGCCCTCTCAGTGCAGAGTAAGCGTATAGTGGCTGGTGGGAGGATCAGGCGGAGGAAAAGGAAAAATTCTTTAAGGAGGCACCCCAACGAAAGGTGTGTGAGATTTGTTTTTGCCTTTTCGCCTCTACGAAGCATCCGCTATCAAAAAGCATTATGGGGAAAAAGGGCTGGAAGTAGGTTGAGCGTTTTTTATCGACAAAGTTTAAAATCGGCAAGGTTTTTTGGTGATCGAAATTTCCCGATCATGCGATAAATTTAAAGGTTTTAAAAAAACTGGCATCATCTTTAAGATCGCGCTTTTTGGCGTTCCCGTAATTTTGGCGGCCAGCAAAAGAGATTCAGAATTTGGCAGGGGAGATGTGTGTGCGGTCTGATGGGTGGTTGGTTTGGGTTTGGGTGGGAAAAAAATTAAAATGTTTTACATGAAAAGCGTTTCCCGTTTCAGCTCAGTGTCTCTCAGGCTCATAGGGATAGGACTGCGTTTGCCTGTGGCCAAACAGTTTTACGAATTTTTTTTTATTTTTTGACAGAGAATTTTTATATTAGCTGTGATCCTTCCCAATTTTTGTTAGATTAGGGATTTGAACATTTTAGTAGTTACTGAAATTTTTGGCA